>PVHX01004766.1:21920-121415 GCA_004024805.1 Geosciurus inauris | reverse complement strand
CATGCTGTGAGAATTCTAAGATTTTCTAGTCTAATAGGAAAACATGCCTTTTTCCTGGTTGGTCCCTGTGTGCTCTGAGTATTATTATTTGAGCCTCAGGAAATTCCATTGCACAAATGCAATAGTTAATATGTAAAATTCATTCTCCTTCTCATATTACTGGGATTTTCTTTCTTTCTTTCTCTGTCTTTCTTTCTTTCTTTTTTCTTATATGCTGTCATTTGCCTCATGGACTGTAGTTGACTTGTTTTTCCTAGATTCTCACATTCATTTCTTTAACTTGGGCAATCTACCAGACTCTTGCTTTGTTCTCCATTTTTGCACTACAGCCTAAAAGCTTCCTCCAGTCAATAAACAAGGATAATGACAGAGTTTATTTTATTTATTTCAATTATCCATGAAATCTCTCTCAATTGTTTTCATGTTCATCATCTTTAAGACTATTGTTTTGCACATTTTGTGTTTTGGTTGTTTGAGTCAGAAGCACAGATCTTGTCCTTGTTAATCCATCTCAGCCAGAATCCCATAAAGGACTTCTGTGGTTTAATAGTGAATGAGAGTGAGTTGATATTAGTGATTCTGATGGAAATATTCATCAATAAATACTTCTTTCTTGCAATTACTAAGACCAGGATAAAGAGAATGCCTTAGACTACTCACAGGAGATCCCATTGAACTCCAACAGTATCAGTGCTTGAGTCGGTCTTCTACTTAGATAACAGAAAATCTGATGTCGAGATACCTTGCTTGAAGTAACCTGAGTCATAAAATTAATGATGCACTTTCTAGTTTATAAATTATACATATCATTTTTAAAAACTCAGTAAAAGTGTTTTTGGAAAGTATTATCTTTATTATTGCTTTATATACTGAGAAATTAATGTTCATATTTCTTTGATTGTCATCATCTGTCAGATGAAGAACTAAAAGATTAAAAGCCTTCTTTTTTAAAGGCAAGTCTCTTACATATTATATAATATAATTCTGATATCCTGATTTAGAGATATCTTTTAGAATTTTAAAAAATTCACTTTATGAACTTAAGCATGGCTAAGGACACAATGATGGCTGACTGCTATGACATTTTCAGCCAACCGCAACTGTTTCATTGTCCTTCCCTGGTTGTAACACCAGAAGGATTCCTAGGAACACAGAGATAGTATTAACACAGACATTTTCTTATGCAGACACTCATACTGCCTTTTAAAACTTGAAGGACACTTTTCCCAGTTTACAAACAGCCTTTCTTTTAAACTAAACTACTCTGATAACACCATGCATGCTAAGTTTATGCCTGTGGCATTTTTAGAAGCAGAGTTACAAACCTCTGGGAATATAAATTTAATGGAAATCCTGACAGTACCATATCTTTAACTAAGAGAATGCTGTCAGTGTTAGATGGCATTCTCCAGGTAATACTGATGAGGTCAGCTCTGTATAGCAAACTAATTGAAAGATGTGTTTGTGCTGACAAATTATAAACTGTGCTTATACATGCTATACAAATATAATGTAGTTCAGCGCATTGGATATGCGCAGAGCTATCGGTAAAAGTCATCATTTGTATTGAATAAATAAGAAGTTGCTGTTCCTAGCACTTTTTAGTTTATTGATGAGAAATTCACATACTATGTCACATTTATCACTGTGAAAACACAATCATCTTTGTTTCTGATTTTTTAAACTAATTTATACAAAATTAACAAATTTCAAATCAGAATTGGCAAATATAGAACATGAGTTTATCAACTATAATCAATTTTCATTTAATTATTATAATGAAACAATGTTTGCTTAAATTAAATTCACAGTGCCAAAATCTGTTGAGCCTATTTTATATTCACTCAAAAATCAAAGGGTTTTCTTTTTTTTTACTTTCTTGATTGGGTTTAGTTTCCTACAATAAAAAAATGAGAATATTCAAGTTTGTCAAAATCTTCTTTCAACTACTCATTCAGTGACAAAGGAATTAAATAAGGAGAAAAACACCAGAAGTGGTTCAAATATTTTAAAGCTAAACCTTGGTTACTTGATATTTTTCTATGCATGTTATATTGTATTTATTATATCCATTCTAAGAAAATGCAAAGACATCATGTTGGTTATATTATGTGTAGTTTGAAGTCATGCCTTGTGGGTCTGCTCGACAAGTTGGGGTCCTGAGAGATGAAAAGGGGTCCTTTTAGAAGTAAATAGGGATCAAATTTACAGTTTGTTCTTATAAATACCCTACAGACATGTGTGTTAATCTACCAAGTAACTCATGTGTAATATAAATTGGTCTTTCCAATCTCAGAGAGTTTGAGATACATATTTTTTATTTTTCTATTAACTTTATTTTCATAAAATTTGTGTTTTGTGGTCCTTGGGTTGTAGTTTTCATACCTGCATTTAACTTCTGTTTCCAGAAATATGGTTAGAGAATTTATCTCAGTGAAACATTCCCACTAGGCCCAATTTAAAATGTACTTTTAAACTAGTAAAAATAGAAGTCCAAAGGTAGAACAGAGAAATAAAACTGTTTTTGCTAGGGTAGCATTTGTCCAATTGATGGATATTAACTTTGCATTGGACAGAATGTGTTCATGGGGAGGAAGTGTGGACTAGAAGTAAAGGTATTCGGCTCAAGCAAGAGTTAAGATGAGATGCTCTCTCTGTACCATTGTACATAAAGTTAGGTCATAGAGGGCTAAATCTACCGAGTAAGAAGGTACAGCAAAAAGAAAGTCATAGTATTGACTCAGACAAAATTCTTGGAAAGTTTAATTAGATATTATTGGGGGGAAAATCATGAAAAAAAAACTCCATATAAAAAACTAAAATTATCACAACCAAAATTAAAAACTTAATTGAATGATTTTCTGAAGCTAAAACATTTTTGAAAAGCATTGTTTAAATGGAACACAGATATGATGAAATCATCCAGAATGCAGCACAAATGGCATAAGTGGGAGAAAAAATTTACTTTGGCACCAAGGAATCAAGGTTTGATTTATTTTAGAAAATATTAATTTCACCTTATTAGTCAATTAATTGAAAATGACATAAAAGGTGACAAAATATATTATACATTTAAAGAATAATTTTGTGATGTATGTGGTAAACTGAATAGAAAATAAGATGTGTGGTGGACAGGGAGATAGTTTACTCAGGTTCCCATTCTACAAAGCACTTAACTGCCCTACCTAGTAGAAATGCTCTAAAATCAATTACAGCTGTTAGATTCTTCAGTTTGCACCAGCTTTACAGGTTGCCTCCTTCACAGGTATAGCTTTTCTAAGATCACCCATATCCAATGACTGATCATAGCAGGGATGCAATAGTTTGGATATTTCAGACCTATGTGAGACAACTTTAATAGGTGAAATCTCTTCACAGGGCTCCCATGATTTACCCAAAATTTGTTGAACTCACATTGTAATTTAAGATGTAACTCTGCTCAATCCCTGTTTCTTCCAATTCTCCATTGCATGTGCCGATACCTCAGCTGTCCTGTATGTCAAACCCTGTCTTGGGAATTGCTTTTAGGAAAACTGATTCATTACAATAGTCTTTCTAATAAGACTAATACCTATAATAAATATCATGTTTTATGGTGAAATATGGGAAAATAACCTTCAAAACTATTAAAACCAAATAGACTCTTTTCAGTTAGTGGTGCTAGGAAAATTTGATATTCACAAGCCAAAGAATGAAGCTAGACCTCTATCTCTCACCAATTACAAGTCAGATTCAAACAGATTAGAGACTTAAATTTAAGACTTGAAACTTTGAAACCACTAGGAGAAAAGAGGGGAAATGCTGCAGGACATAGGAACAGGCAAAGATTCTTTGGAGAAGATCAAAAAAGAACAGGAAATATTTGCTTTATATTCACTAAAGTAACTGATTACATCAAGCTATAAAGCTTATTTACACGGAAGGAAACAACCAACCAAATGAAGAGACAACCTAGAAAATGAGAAAAAAACTCCTGCAAACTATTCATGTGACAACGGAGGTGACATGTATACTGTGTATGCAATTCAAATAACTCAAAGACAATAAAAACAAGTGATCCCATCAAAACCTTAGCAATAGACATTTCTCAAAAGAAAACAAAAATGGCTAACAGGTATATGAAAAAATAGCATCACTAATTTTCAGGGAAATTCAAATCAAAACCGTAATGAATCAATACTTCACCTCATTAAAAGTAGCTATTACCAAAAAGACTACTGTCAACAAGTGCTGGTGTAAAAGGGAGCCCTTTCACACTATTGGTGGGAATATAAATTAGTTCATCCTTTATGAAAAACAGTATGAAAGTTCCTCACAATTAAAGTGGAATCACCATATGACTCAGCTATTCCTTTACTTGATATATATCAAAGGAAATAAAATCAGTAAGTCAGAGACATCTGCATTCCCATGTTCTTTACTGCACTACTGACTATAACTAGAAATTGGAAACAATATAAAGGTCCTTCCACTGATGAATGGATAAAAAGAATGTGATATGAGTAAACAAAGAATATTAGTCAATCATAAAAAATAAAATTCTGTCATTTATAACAATATAAATGAAACCAGAATTCACTAAATTAAGTGAAATAAATCAGGCACAGAAAAACAAGTATATTATGATTTCTCTCATGTATAATCTTAAAAAAGACCTGATATCATAGAGATTGAGGGTGGAATTGTGGTTAAGAGAGGCTGGGATATGTAGAGGGTAGAGAGGGATGGGGTAAGTTTAATAAAGTTTTACCAAATTGGAAATGAATAAGAAGTTCTGGTATGCTATTATGTAACAGGATGATTATAGGTAACAATAATGCATTGTAAACTTAAAAATTCATAAGAAAAGATTTTGAAAGTTTTTACGATAAAGTCATAAATATTTGAGGAAACAGACATGTTTAACCTGATCTAAACATTATATAATATATGCATGTATCAAAACAACAAATGTTATCCCATAATATATACAATATTTGTTTGAATCTTTCAAATAAAAAGTTAATTAAAGAAAAGATATAAGAAATACTCAAAACAAAACAAATGTCAAATATACTTTTATAGATTGAATTAATGGACTCAATTCTTTATGCCTCACTTTATATATAACCTTTGCCTGTACGATTCTGGATTGCTCCACTGAAGAGTTGCACTGTAACTTCTCCCACAATTTGATTTTATTTTGCCATACGAATTGCTATACTCAACAGAATAGGACAGAAATGAAGGTCTAGGTTTTAAAAGTCCTGGCAGGATCAATATCATATTTATTCTTTTATATCATAAATTGTTTAGTTCTATAAAGGAAAATAAAAAATAAATATAAAATCATAAGTAAAGTAGAAATAAAATTTTAATTATTTGCGGATGAATATATACATAAGGAAAAATATCACACTTTAAAATTATTTTCTAGATACCATAATAATTTACAAAAATTACATTTACAAGCCAGGCCGGTGGCTCAAGCCTGTAATCCCAGCACTTAGGGAGGCTGAGACAGGAGAATTGCGAGTTCAAAGCTAGCCTCAGCAGCGGTGAGGTGCTGAGCAACTCAGTGAGACCCTGTCTCTACATAAAACACAAAATAGGACTGAGGATGTGGCTCAGTGGTCGAGTACCCCTGAGTTCAATCCCCAGTACCCCCCCAAAAAATTACATTTACATATATCAACTATATTTAAAAAGTAAACATTTTAATACTTTTAAATATTGTATTTAGAAAAGATGTTATTTTTTGAGTCATCAAAATGAGGTAAAATTAGGGATGTAATGCATTAAGTTCATGTGTTCTATGAAAAAATATTAAAAAATTGTGATTATAAGTAGATCAAAATTTAGAAATTTATAAGGTACTAATTAATTGGAAAAGCCCATGTGAACAATATAAATCACCTACAGATTACTCTGCATATTCCACATAATTCCAAAAAAAGTTTAGAGTTTTATTAAAAAATTGTTGATAAAACAATTTTATTCAAACAAAACGCATCAAATGCAGCCAAACACTTCTTTTTTTAAAACTTTTTTTATTTTTAAAAAAAATTTTTTTTAGTTGTAGATGGATGCAATATCTTTATTTTATTTATTTATTTATTTTTATGTGGTGCTGAAGATCGAACTCAGTGAGTCATGCATGTGAGGCAAGCACTCTACCACTGAGACATAGCCCCAGCCCCCAGCCAAACACTTCTTAAAAATAAATTATGAGGTGAGGTTTTTCTATTAAACATCAAGACTTATTATAAAGGTGCAATGCTACTGCAGGCATTAACACATACCAAAATAAGAGAATAAAAAAATAGAACACAACCGTGCATACATATTTTCTAGTTTTGTCTGAAATGGCATTGCAGCTGAAGGGGGCGCAGTTTGACCAGTTGTGTTTGAATCATTAAACAATATTGGTGAAAAAGTTAATTTGCTGCCTTTCATCTTGCACTAAAATAAGTTCCATGGATCAAATAGCCAAACTGAAAAAGAAAGACAAGAAGACTGTGTAATCTTAGAAAATAGATTTAATACATAATCTTAATTTCAAATTTATATTTAAATCACAATCTTACTTTCAATTTAATACCTGTATTGAATCCCTTTTCTACCCAAATAATGACATTTTAGATTTCAACTGCTTACTGTGATTTATACACATACATGTATATATCACACTCAATATGTGTCTAAAATGAGAATCTGAGTTTTATTTTAACACTCTATTTAAGACTATAACTGATAAAGTATTATAAAATAACCCCTTGAATCATCACAGTTATTCATTGTTTTCTCAAAAGGGTAACTGACTCAATTTTTAGTATATTACCACTGATGGGTTAATTTTCCTATCAGAATTGGTATAGGCTAATGAATAGTTATATCTTAGTAAAGTATAAAAGTATTTCAAACATCTAGATTCTATTTTTTCTAAAATGTCAAATAATATCACAATTTTAGAAGAAAAGATATTTTGAATCTATCATAATATTTTACATATTTTCACATTGTCTCATCTTTCTTTCTAAGCTACATTTTTTAGTGACACTGGTGTATAAGACTTAGGAATTATAGTTACTCTGTTGTCTTACCTGAACCTGATAAGGACTTTATTTTCCATGTCAGACTGTTTTCTGACTGGGAACTAAAGAGTATTCATTAAAATTTGGTGGCACAGAAAGTTTTTCATATTTTAAAATCCATTTCCCTTCAATATTTCAAACAAATTTAGCTGAAGATCTTATTGCTTTCATATATATATATATATATATATGAAATGCTGTAATTTATAACAACATAGATATATACATATATGTAGGTATATATACATATATCAAGGTATACATATATGTAGGTCTATACATATATATGCTTTTGTAGGTAGAGCCAGTTTAGTAGACAGAAATAATTCATTTGTGTTTCCAATATTAATTAAGAATCAGATAAGACCTACAATTTCTTGATAAGCAGGTATTCTGCTGAAATTTTACATTTGTAATCTCAGTGAACCATAATTCAATTTCAATAGAACCTTTCAAGAAAGGTTTTAATGATGATAAATAAAATAAATTAATCTAAGTTACCAAAGGTTGAATTTTTCTGTCACATAGTGAGTATTGAATGTAAGGATTTCAAAAGGTAAAAGTAAATTATAAACTCTATAATATTTATATTAGTACAATATTACTTTTTAAATCAAATATTCCGATGAAAGAAAACAATCATAAATATATTGAGAATTTTAAAAAATTGGTCCTATCTAAAATGTTTCTTTGTAACCTAATTAAATTCATTTATTTGGTTTAATCTTCTAATAAATACTAAAGAGATGATATTGAATATATAATTCAGTTTAGAAATTGCTAAATTTTATATGCAATCATATAGTCACATTTTATTAAAATTAAATCACATGGTTGATGAAAAATCAGTCTAAATCAACAAGCATATATATGTATGAAATCTTCGTAGAAGGTCAAAATGGTAGCCCTATGAATTACTACATTTTAAAATGTCTTTAAATACACTTTTAGGAATAGTACAATGTTTATACTATCAAATGTTTGATCCCATGTAGAAATATAAATGCCTATAGCTTTTGAAACTTGAATGCTTCTAAGTGACCTAATCTGAGATAGAAAATATCTAGAAGCTAATTCAGAAAACTTCAGTTAAATGTGTTTAAATATTGAATATTCTGATACATAAAAACGAGTTTGTTTCTAATGCTGAAATAACTTTCTGATTAAAACTTATGAGTATAAAAAAGAGTATTAAACTTTCAATTTGTAATACACAAATAATGGTAATAGTACATGTAAGTTTAATAGTATTATTATTTGGAAAAATATGTTACATAGAGCCAATGTTGTCTAATAAAGAATGAATTAACATCTGTGACTTTACATCTAAATTATAATAGATCTATTATGGTGTATTAACATTTGTATTTCTATGGTATTTTAAACAAAATGCAAATGTCCAATATGTTTAAACACATATAAGTTGAAATAAGAAAAGCATGCAAGCATATTACAAGAATGAAATAACATATTCAATGCTTCATGTTTTATATTAAATCTACATATAGGGATGATAATTTATGAAGCTTTCAAATAAAAATGAAGCACTGAATATAGGATTATTTTTAACCATTAAAAATAAAAGTCAAAAGTGAGGTGAAGTGAGAATAAATGGAGAGAATTATGAAAATGACCTATTATTGACTGTGAATTACAGCAGTTCTAAATTGGAAGTGATACATGCAAATTCTATATAACAGATCATGTATACATGAATTTGCAAGTGATACATGCAAATTCTATAAACAGATCATGTATTATTAGACTTCCCTCATTTAATAAGGAACTATGTATTTAAGATACTTAAAATGAAATAAAACTAAAAATTGAATTCTTTGGCTATGCCAGCTACATTCTTTATGGAGTGGCTTGTATCTACCAGGCAGTCAATACTGATTTGTTGCTGTGAATTTAAATGATGAAGAGGTTGGCATGTTCACAATTCTGCAATTAGGATTTTAGGCAATAGATGGATGAGTTTCTCCTAAACTTCAGAGAATATCTTGAGTTTCCACTTTACTACAAACATATCAAGACCTAGGTGTGTTTTAATTTGTTGGGGAAACAAGACAAAACTATTGTACTTCCCCAGGCTCTCTTTTCCATGCCCAGTTGAATGCCAATGAATTGAAACTCCTGAGCATTCATCTGAAGGTGTCCAAGGGAGTCTTTCAGAAGCCCCTTGCTACCAATTGTAAGCAAATGTTCACATTTTCTATCCAAAAATGTCACTATAAGGAAAAGGTAAGCATTGTGAATAAGTCTAGAAAATGAAAAATAGGTTTAGGGCATATTGAATCTGATTCAATTCATTTTGGTAATATCTCAAAAACTGTACTAAGCCATGAGGGATAAAAAAATTAAAAGTCATGCACCAGTGTTCAAGAAACTCGGTGTCATAAACAGAAGTTTTTAACCAGTAAAACAAAGCAAGACCCAGCTTAATGATGTTTCCTGAACTCTTTCCAGCTATGTGACAAATCTTGAAGGATGTATAACATGTATTTTGATTTTAAACTCTGTACACCTATTTTTATGGCCACATCTGTCAGGCTGAATGCTACACTGTTTTCAAAGCAATGTACAACTTGCTTTGAGTTAGAGGTAAGAGATGAAGCATAAAATTAAATGAATGTCAAAGAAAGTGTTTTCTGGAACATTCAAGAACTTGGCCTCTTGAGAACATAAGAGAGCTTATTCAAGGCAGTAAACATTTCTTTCTCAAAGCAACATGGTCTTGAATGGCAAACATTAAAAAGTGCCGTAACTGTGGGTTCTTTTATAGACACTCTGAGACAATATATTGTAGTGATTGTGTTATATTATTACTGACTTGTGGGTAATATTGTTTTCAGTCTTAATTCTATCAGGTGTGCTGGCAACATTTCTAGTAGCATATTTGCAAGTAACCCATAAATATAAAAATAGTAGGAAAAGCAAACACACACATATAACCATAAAATACAATTTAATGAACATATTAGGAGTTGTATATGATAGTAATTTGAAGACTTCATAGAAAACACCATGAAGGAGGTAATATCAATGTTTAAGGTGGATAAGAATCAAACAAAGTTTCTTGTAGAAGAGGCAGCAAATCATTGAAAATGAAATCGAAAGACCAGTATTCCTTATGCTTGAAAATAATTTGAAATATGAGGGTATGAAGGCCATGAGAAGTGAGGCTGGGGAGGGAAACATAAGATAGACTATAAGATACCTTGAATATCATGCCAAGCAATTCTCTGTATGAGAAGTTATAGTCCATTTATGTATGATGTACATTCTAGTGTCATATATAACTAATTTGAACAAATAAAAAAATGCCTTGAAAAAAAATCTGAGAAGGTAGAACTGGAAAAAAAAGAGCTTATGGACCAATTTTAATTCAAAACAATGTTAATTATGATGCCATTCTGTAGATTTGGTGGACTTAACAAAGTGAAACTTTTCAGGTGAGAGTTTTCAAACAGCTATCATTCAATGTGATAATATTGAAAATACAGAAAGTGCCATGCTCATTTCATAAGGATTTTCAGAAAGGTCCTGAAATGAACAATAAGTTTGCAGTTTTTTGTCTTCATTAGTAAAATTGTGTAAAGGAATATAGTAGATTGTCAAATTATGTGACTGATGACAACCAAATAGTTAAGTCACATTTGGACCCACAGTGAGCTGAATGATTGAAGGTTTCAGTTTCCAGTGTCCATCACATACCTAGTAGTCATTCTAAAGCCTGACCTGAAGGCTAGACAGTTTACATTGGAGAACATTTTCAATCATGTTTTCTCTACTATTTAAGGATGTGGATTCATGAAGTTTTATTTGGAGGGGTATACACATTTTCCTGACCTTTTATTTGAGGGTGGTTTGTTAGAACATTTGATGGTGTAGCAGTTACACAAAACCATTTAGCTCAGTGGAGATCACAAATAGTGGAAAAGATTCAAATTTAAAAAATATTATCATTCTTCTTCTAAGCCAGTAACCAAGAGTGCCCAAATCAAACCAAGAGTTTGGATTCTATTCCCAATTAAAAGTATGTTCAGAGACAGATATAATTTTACTTAATTATATTATCAAAATTATATGATTTTTGTTGTTTTTTTTTTCCTCCCAATTATTTTCCTCCAGATAATCTGTAATAAAGATTGTAGGAGAGCTGAATTGATATGAACCTAAAACAGCACTTTCTTAAGAAGCCAATATGCTACTTAAGGGGACTCTAAATTGAGGCCTATTCAATTTTATGTACAAGGGCATTGACTGGTTCCTCTTGTCTTATCTGATATACAACTTGTAGTATATAGGTCCTTGGGCTTATTTTAAAGCACAAACTGAAGAGGCTTGAGAAGTAGCTAGTCTAGAAATCCCTTCTGATGTGTGAGGGTTTCATTTCTGAAATTGAGGCCCAGTGCTCTATATGGCAATGCTCATCTGGAATGGTCTGGCCCAAGAAAATCAATTTTTTTTAGTATCAAGATAAATAGAGAGACTTAAGACTAAAGAGAAGCAGTGCTACTTGCTCATAAAACCAGTAAAAGGGAGACAGTCTCTGAATATTCACCATCTGTTCTCTATTCTTCTTCCAAGTTTTATTTCTAGGACAGATAGTTTGCCAACTCACTGAACAAAAACCAAACTGCATAGAAAGCTTCTAGAGTTGTTTTGATGAAGATAGGAGCCTCCTTTTCTGATGCTGAAGCAATGGAGAATTTTAGATTTCCAGTTGTTTGGTGTACTGTAGATTTATGCTATTTAAAAGTTATCGATGCTTCAGTCATTAACCCAGAAAATCAACTAATCAGTCACAAGTGAACTTTATCAAGGTAAGAGGGGTGGCTCCCAAAAGAAGTAACTCTAGCAATTCATGTTATTGTATGTGTTAGTCATTCCACAAATAAATTGTATCCAGATGTTAGACACATAATAAGGAAGGGCTGAGGATGTAAAAAGTCTTACTAAGAATGAGGGTTTTATAGATGACATATTGAATAGTAGGCTTCAACTAGCAAGAGAGGAAAGAAAATATACAGGAAAATAAAGCGAGAGTAAAGGCTAATTAGTAGCAAACTGTTTTCCAGTTTGACATATCTTGGGCAGCAGTTGTCTAACCCGATATAGTGAAGAACTTGATTTAAAAATCTTGGAGAGAAGTTATATCATTATGGAAAGTGTCTGATTCAACAAGGTTCCTAAGAGTTCTCAGCTATAGTCCTCTGGTTAGAATTATCTTCCAATAATGTGGGAATAATTTTGTCATGTTTGGTTGAGATTTATAATACAAGTATCAATCTTTAGAGTTTCACTGCTAATGTACGTAGCAGCACCTGGTGGGTTCTTGAAGTCAGTGTTTGAGGACTATGCTTTTCAATTTTCTCATCAATATCATTAGTTCATGCAAGGATAGATCAGGAGGATGTTGAGGAAGGGCTTTCTACACCAATGGGATAAGAATGGTGCATTGTATAGGTATCCTGAAATATTTGGCCATGTCTGCCTTTATAAATAGAAAATATTACTAGGCATATGGTCTGACTGGTTATCAACTTATAATGTGAAAGTTATAATACTATGTGAAATATTAAAATAAATATCTATATACATATATACATAATATATGATATTGTATGGGATATCTTATAGAGAACTCCTAAATCCTTTGGAGCTTCCTGGATAAAAAGGGCACCTATTTTTCTAATGAGGTTACTATTGATGTGTTCTAGATAGATTCAGAATGGATACTGGTTGTCAGAGAATGTATATATTCTTTTTTTTTTTTTTTGGTACTGGAGATTGAACTCAGGGGCACTCGACCACTGAGCCACATCCCCAGCCCTATTTTGTGTTTTATGTAGAGGCAGGGTCTCACTGATTTGCTTAGCACCTCGCCATTGCTGAGGCTGGCTTTGAACTCGTGATTCTCCTGTCTCAGCTTCTCTAAGTGCTGGGATTACAGGCTTGCGCCACTGCGCCCAGCTTATTCTTAAGATATAATTAAAGAGTCAAGACTTTCAGTCCCATCTCTAATTTCCAAGAAAGAAAAAGGGGCTGAAGGTTGAGTTTAACACAAATAGCCAATGATTTATCCATTATGCTTTCTTAATGAATTCTCTATCAAAAGCCACGGGACAGTTTTGGAACACTTCTGAACATATGGTGGTAGTCAGAGGGTTCACCTCTTCATCTGGCTGTTCATGGGTATTCACCCTTTATAATAAATTGGTAAGTATGTTTTCTCATATTATTTGTTTTCCAAGCAAATTAAGGTAATATGAGGAGGCAGTTGTAGGAAATTCAACTTACAAGAGGGTGATCAGAAATATGGCTGATAATCTGCCACTTACAACTGGTGTCTGAGTGGGGGACAGTTTTATGGGACTAGGTCCTTAATCTGTGGAATGTGACTCTAATTCCAGTTAGAGAGTGTTATCATTTAATTGTACTGTAGACAATCTATTTCGTGTTTACTAGAGAATTTGCTTGGTATAATGATTTGGATATAAAGTGACCCCTCAAAAAGCTTATGTTAGGCAATGTAGCAGTGTTCAGAGGTAAAATGTTTAGAGTATGAGAGTTTTGACCTAATTGGTGGATTAATCCATTTGATGGATTAATAATTTTGATGGCAATTATAGGCAGTTATGGTGTTGCTGAAGGAAGTATGTCACTGGAGGCTTGCCCTTGGGTATTATATATGGTCCCCCTGGTTTCTTTCTCTCTCTCTATGTCTCTGTCTCTCTTTCCCTCCCTTCCCCCCACCCGTTTTCCTGCGTCTAAGAGATGAACAGCTTTCCTCTCCACTGCCTCGCCCTTCTCCTTTGATGTTCTGTCTCACCTCAGGCTCAGATAATGGGTTCAGCTGATGATGAACTGAACCTCTGAAATCATGAGCCAAAATAAACTTTTCATCCTTTAAAAGTCTTTTTTGTCACTGTTTTGTATCTGGGTCATAGTGATTAAAAGCTGACTAACACTCTTGGTGTGTAGGAAAAAAATAATAATAAACACACCAGATGTTTCAAATGTGTTCTAGTGAGTGGTATATGAGAGCAGAGAAAATACTTTAGTGTTTCCTATCTCTTCTACTTTACAATAGGCTTTAATTTCATTTTCATTGAAATCAACGACAATATCTTAGCCAAGGAGGTTTGAAAGTCTAAGAAAGAATGATTGATTTGATTTTTCAGAATTTGAATCTGTCTTGGTGGATTTCCTGAGGAATGGAGGTCATATGGACCCTAAACTTTCTAAATAGTACTAGGGCTTTGCAATACTCTTTGATAATATTTCTGAATCAAATGGTTGTCCCTATTGATAACTTAAAATTTCCCAGGTCTGGGGACACAAAATTATGGTAATTTCTTTTATTATGTAAGTATATATAATCCATTTGGATATGGTTGAAGGATGCTGAGGTTAGAGCTGCCTTATATTACCAAGATTATGGTAGTAACAGATACAACAGAGACAAACTCAGTTTGTCAGAAATGCTCCTCAAAAATGTTCACTGAGTATATTCACTAATTTGTCCTTCCTGTGGTGATAATTTCATGTACATTTTTTCAAGGCTATACCTCAGATCCTACAGTGATACTTAGAAGTCAGTCTCAGGGTAACAAAGTTTATTGTTAAACTTGATATTTAGATTTCTCCCAGTATTTCTTTTCTAATAGGACATAATCATGAGAATTTTTTTTTTCTAAACTCCTTTAAAGATTTGGCATCTTACTCTATTACAAGTACTATTACCATGGTAATAGCTTTGGGTAAATGATCAGTGAGGACATTTCCTTAGCTTCTCTGTGTTTATTCCTTTATGTATGAGTTTATATTTATAATAGGCATCACCATAAATGTATTAGTGCATTCATATGTACTGTAACCAGTCCTTGACTGTGTTGTTGCTGAGGTCAGACACCTTTCTTGTTTCCAAAATCATGGATGAATTCCAAAAGAATGAGAATTATCAATGTACATACCATTTTTCTTATCTCCAGCTAAGTGTAGTGAGCTTGATTTAGTTCTCATTTCTTGGCAATATTATCCTATGATATGAATGCTACAGCCTTATATTCACTTGTTTAGTTCTTGAGATATGACCTATCTGAAAAACAAGATCTTGTGAGTTTAAGGACAAAATGGGAAATTAAGAGCTTGATTCCTTGATATTAATGGTGTGGCATTTACTAAGCTTAATTAAAGTTGAAAACTAAAATATATATCATACTACATAAGTAACTTAGAAAGTATTTTAAATACTGAAACAGAAGTACAAGAATGCATTTCCTTAATATTTTCTATGTCAAAACTGTATTTTGCAGAGTCACACACTAATATTAGAGCAGCATCTCTGATCTATTGAAATGTTTTACAAACACTGCTCACACTTATTTGTGTGTTGTGGAAACAACATAGATATTTGTGCCCAACTATAAATAGCTAACTAAATATAAAGAGTAGACTAGATTAAGCAGCAAGCACATTGCATATATAATAGCAAACATTGTATCACACAATATATGTATTTTGGTTTTAGATTGTAAAATGTCGTTGTTCTTTAGAAATGTCAAGGAGGTTTGAATGCAATAATCTATCAGACATTCACTTAATCTGATGCTGTATTAAATGTTTCTTTCCTTGGCAGAGAAAAAAATCAATTCAATATAGTTAAAGTTATATTAATAAAGTCTCCATCAAACTTTTGCTTACCTTGTGACCATTGACTGAGAATTCTTGTCCAAAGTATCATTTTTAGAACTCAACATAAAGCCTGTACTTTCTATGGGTAAATATTTAGAAATCATATCCTCATTGTGTCAGTAAAATCAGGAAGAGATTTTTACAGCCTGTAGCCTTAGGACATATTTGAACTTATATTGGAGATATTTTTTTAAAGACTTAGTCTGCAAGAAAAACTGGCATTACTGCTATTTCTATCGTTAAGAAAAAGTATCCAAAACTTGGATATAGACACAAGAGGTTTGTGGGTGGTTCTTTCAGGGGAGTGTTGGCCTTATATTTTTGATGAATTTTTCTACCTATTGGACTATTTTATAATTTTGTACAGGGAAAGTTTAAGTAGTAGATTTTTGCCAGTAGAGAAACAAATATTTTTAAATAGAAAAGACAAGCCAAAGTTTATGGTTTATTGCCCTATTGGATGTTGACTAATTTACATATAGCTTAGAATTGCTATCCTATCATCCTTTCATCAAGTTACCCATAAATAACCAAATTATAATTTTATGTTTTATATGCATTTTGGAAATTACAATTTAACATATAACTTCAAGGCAGTGAATTTCCAGTCTTTATATATTTGCTCAAATGCAATATATTACATATTCCTAAATGACTTCTTCATTTATACAGATATAAAACTTTTGATTTGTTTCATTAACAATCCATTATTAATAATAGCCACTTCCCTAGATGTTAGTGATGGATCAAGAGTGAAACCAATGGATATAACCAAGTGAACATCATATGAGATCTGCTTTGATTTTCTATTCTTAGTGTATTCTCTTTCCAATACAACTAACCCAGGTCAAAGGTAAACTATTAAAAATATCTCATTAGGTAAAAATAAGTAAACAGCATCTGATGATATCCTTATACATGGCAATAGGATGGTGTGCCAACTAATATTTTCTGTGAAATATTTCTGGTTTCTTGAGTTTCTCCCTCACTTAGAAAGTGAATGCATTGTCAAATTTTAAAAAAGATATTAATCCTAAAACAAGCACATTAACATAATTCACATTGGCAGTAAATGACAAGAATTTTCCTTAAATTTCTCAGATACAAAGGATTTTTGCAAAGGATACATTATGTTGAAATGATTGAGAAAATTATCTGCTTAAATGGAAATGCCACCAAAGGATAGATAGATACATATTTGGAATACTGGCTTTTTTGTCATGCTAAAGTGAACAGAGTATGAAACATGAAAGCAAATGGAAATAAATTCAGGTTCTAAATATTTTATTTCTTTTTTTTAAAAAAACTAGATAAAACCTGTGTTTTCTGTTTCGGTAAAAAAATAGGAGCACAAACTTCAAGGGAGGTAAGATGTCTGAGTCTCTAATAATAAAAAGCTTTATATAAGCCAAATGTTTACTGAGTGTATGTGTATAGGTAGTGCCACAATTCAATGCAAAAAAGGTCATGTAAGGGTTTCATTATATTTTCTATAAATGTCTAGTTTGTATTTAACATGGCACTCATTAATAGTAAACTTGCTCAGAACTAGAGTTACAAAGAAATACAAAGATAGACCAGGGTACTTCAAAATTAAAAGTGATCTGTGGTTATAAATATGCATGAGTTCTTGATTGTCTATTTAGTTAAGAGTCTTTTTATATTGCCAGGTTATGACTAGAATGGAACAGAATTATTTTCTGTACTACTGGTTTAAGTTCAATATCTAAATTCATAAATTTCATTTCATGGTTAAAAATGTAATAATTTCTTACAATGATATAAGATTTTCATTTTGAAAAAATTTCACAGGTGTTGTTATAAATTTGCATGTCTCTGTCAAGCAGGTAGGCAGGAATCAATACATTTGTATAACATGGAGAGAAGCAGGTTTAGATTGGCTAAGTGACTTCAAGAATATAAGATCTTACAACTTCCAAAGCCCAAATATTTGATATTCTGAATAATAAAGAAAGCTTTTTTTATAACACAAATATAACATTTATCCTTTGTGTTATCCTTGGCTCTTTTAATAGCACTGTGTATTTAGATGCAGATAAAACATATTAAAGATGAAACAAGCTGATGTGGCAAATCCCTATAATCTCAGCAGCTCAAGAGACTGATGCAGGAGGATCTAGAGTTTAAAGCCAGTCTCAGCAACTTAGCAAAGCCCTAAGCAACTTAATGAGATGCCATCTCAAAATAAAAATATAAAAAGCACTGGGGATGTGGCTTGGTGGTCAAGTGCCCCTGGGTCCAATGCCTACTAACAACAACAATGAAAAAGATGAAATAAATATAACACTGAAAAGGTTACATAATTGGCATTTGATTTAAAAAATGAAAATAGAAAATATATACATCAAATATTTAGTAGAAAATCATCCTTTCATTGTATATTTTTAAGTTACTCCATGTATACTCCAATCTTCTTTGCTTTATTTTTGTACATGTGTTTTGTATACATACAATACACACAGGTATATGAAAATTAATGAATATTTCTTATAAGATATCGCAAATCTTGAATTAGCCACATATTGTATTTGCACTGATTGCTTATCTAAAACTTAGTTTTGAGGAAATAGCACATTTGAAGACAATAAAATTGATATTTCATTAGCAAATTTTATAAAGAAATTTCAGATGTACTGGATGGTGTTGGTGTTATAACCACTCTAAATAAATAGAACTCAAAACTTAGTTCAATGTGTGCATTTGCACAGCACATACTGAGTGTATGAAGGTTTTTTATTGTTTATATATATATATATATTTTTTGGTGGTTCTTAGAATCAAACCCAGAACCTTGTGTGTATGCTAGGCACTCTAGTAATAAACTACATCCCCAGCTCCTAAAGTTTTATTATTTTCCAAATAGGGCTTTTCAGGTGAGAACAGATCACACTTCCTAAGCAGTACAGAAATGGCTTGAGAAGTCAGGGAGAGGAGACTGATTTGGAGGTTTTGTTGTAGTTAGGGGAGAGGCTTACACAGTTATACGTTCCTGAAGGAGCCAAAGAAGTAAGGAACCAGGGTTTCTTACAAGCTTGATTAGATATGGAGAAGGGAAAAGGAAAAGTACAAAGTTGAAGAGCCATTGTCAAAACATGGAAAATAAGCTTCACACACTATGAAACATACAGTGTTACAGCTAATACTACTACCTTGGCTGAATACTTGGAACCAAATTGTGGCTTGTCTCTGCAAGATCCTTGTAGGATCTTGAAAAATCATACAACTTCTCTCTGCTTATGTTCTTCTAATAGTGTGGTGTGGAGGTTATTGTGAAAAGTAAAAATAACGTAGCCATGTATATAACCAGTAACAAATATTAATAACAACTCTTAGATTTATGAGTCAAAAAATAAATTAGCATTGCATTTTTTTAAAATATTTTTTTAGTTGTAGATGGACACAATGTCTTTATTTTATTGCTTTGTATGTGGTGCTGAGAATCAAACCCAGGGCCTCACGCATGCGAGGCAAGCGCTCTACCACTGGGCTACAATCCCAGCCCCAATTAGCATTGCATTTTAAACAATTAATTTTGTTCTTAATGAGAAAAGTAAATTGAAAAATTCTATGTCAACATATATACTATTATTGTGGACCTGGCATTTCTCATTATCAAGGATGCTATACTTGTTACAAGGTATTTCATAAGGCAGCTGATGTAGATGCTTTTCTTGGGTTCACAAATTTCTGTTTCTCTCCTTACCTTGAGGGGTGGCACCTCCAATATATACATGGTAAATTAAATTAAGTTTTTAAAGAATATTTTTAGTGGAACATTACATTAAACACTGCAAACAAGTTTTTTTTTTGTTGTTTTTTGGGTTTGTTGTGTTGTTCAGATGAAGACATCATTGATTTTCTTTCAGTTAACCAATAAATTTAATGAAAGCTAGAAAATCATTCTGATTAAATTCTAGCAATTAGTTTTGGTTTGATATCATAAAAGTGAAAAGTTATTCCTTAGATCTGTTTTCTTTTCTACTATTTTTCCACAGATATAACCACCTTTCTAATTACTTTTGCTGTCATAAATAAACCTCAAAAAGCATAAGAATTACTGTTAAAATCGAGTTCTGTACTTGTCACTTATTTTCAGACTTTTAAAAATTTTTTCTTATTGTGATATTTAGATGAATTAGAAAAATTATAATTGATTAAAACAAGTATTTTTAAAAATGTATATCCCTTAAAGTTATATTGAGAAAATTAAATTATGAAGAATATTTAGAATACTGGCACATAAGAAATGCTCAACAAATTACATAAGTTATTTAATTTGGAAGAAAGGTTACACATTAAACTATGTTTAGATAGTTCTGAAGATGGATAATTTACATTTTAATATTTTGATTTGGCCCACTAAAAAATAGTAAATTCATATCTCTCAGTAAAAGGTAGGGAAAAATTTAAAAGAATATTTTTTTAAAACATACATATGGAAATTAAATGAAGATAAATAGTCCAACATTGTCCCTATAAGTGGTAGAGAAGAGACCAATTAAAAATTGAGAATAAAATTTTTCACATCACAATAAATTTAGGACCCTGAAAAGAGAAGGGACCAACTAAAAGACAATGTAAAATTGATACATTTTCTACTGCTATGAAAAAATGGTGATTAAAACATACGACGATGCTTTTATTGAAATGGCACAAGAGTCTTAAAACCAGGCAAGATAGTGAGAAATTCATAGCATGAATACATATCCATCCTTAGAGGGATATGAGGACAGAAATTTTGGAATTGCCCACAGTAACCTTCTGTTTTGGAATCTGCTCAGACTTGTTCTTCAGGAGAGAAAAAAAAAAAAAAAAGTGAACAATCATGACATTTTCCCTGGAAGACAAGAATCTATAAACCCACAAAATGCCAGAGAAAGAAATCACAGTGAACTCCAGAATATGTTACCAAAGTTGCTTTAACTGTCTTGTTCATGGGAGAAGAATATTAAGTACTTCTGCTTTTTTAAAGCTAAGGTAAATATTTTAACTGGGATTTCTGATTATTACAATGCCAGACATAGAAAAATAAATGAGGAAACATAAGGGGGTTGTGGGGTTCATACATTGTTAGTCATGCACAGAAGATAAAAAATTCAGTATGAGAATGAAGATTGGGAATGCATATTTTAAATTTGTTTTAGAAAAGAATAAATTCAATCCTGTCTTTTTAAGAAAGAATGTAATATTCTGTCACTAATACATTATATTATCTCTATCTATCTATCTATCTATCTATCTATCTATCTATCTATCTATATCTAATCATGTTGTGCTTTGGGGAGATATTCCTTAATGAGACTCACACTTTTCTGCACCTATTGCAAGAGGATTTGACTGTCCTTTATACCAAATTAAATTATCAAGGGATGCCTTTATAGCAAAAGGCATTAAAATATAATGTCTCCCTCCAAAGCAAAGTACATGTTCATTTAAAGCCTAGAAAGACAGATAATTTCTCCCTCAAGAACAAAGGGCAGGCCTGTTTACTCTCCATTTTAAGAGATATGGGTTTTCTAAGTGCAGGTTTCCTCTTTGTGTAACTAAATTTACTGTTAGTGCAGGTACTATATGGCTTTCTTTGTGTCATCCTGGTGGAATAGAGGTTGGGAAGATGGTGTAACAGTGTTGGTTACTGCTATTGCTTTTGCTTTAAGTATACCATTTTTTATTTTTTTTTGGTACCGGTGATTGAGCTCATGGGTTCTTGACCACTGAGCCACATCTACAGCCCTATTTTATGTTTATTTAGAGACAGGGTCTCACTGAGTTGCTCAGCACCTCACCATTGAATTTACCATTCTCTTGTCTCAGCTTCCCAAAGTGCTGGGATTACAGGCATGCGCCATGGTGCCCAGCTTGAATATACTTTTCTGACCTAGGAGTGGTAGACTTCCTACCTGTATCCATGAAAATGTGACAGGCTAAGCTGGCAAGTAAGATAAAATCTCAGACCCCCCCATCAATCTTGACATGTGTTAGATTTGGCATTTGAGAACAGGCTTAATGTATAAAAATTATAATGAATGGGGATTGCTTGTGTTTTCAAATACAGGGTTACAAATGGGACAATTACAAGATATCTAGTGAAGCTTTGTACTATGTGATGGGGATGGGCAGGGAAGGATACCTGAGAGAAATTACAGTTACATAAATGCAAAATATTGGGAATATTACAGTAACTACATTCATTCCAGTTTAGCTTTACTCAAGAGGTAAACAAAAAGAAGAGTTGGCTTCAGTAGAAAACCTCTGGGGACAAGACTGACTTCATATAATTCTGCTTTACTGAAGAGTAAACACTACACCATTGATTGATTATGAGCTTGTTATATTAAGAGTCTCAGAAGAATAAAAAATTGGCCAGTTGTTGTGGGAAAAAAATTCTCAAGGCTTTATGATGCCTTGAGTGAAACTGAAGAAAGAAATATTTGAAGGAATATTTAAGGTTTCCTTTCCCTTAGTTAGAGGAAAAAAAAGTGCCTTACTGTTTGGTGAGAAGGAATGTCAGCCATGTTGATTGACAGGTAGGACCTCTGCATTATAAGTCTTAAGATCTAACATGCAAATCTTGCCTCATGACCTCTTCTGCTTAGATATGTGAAGTCTCTAAATGCAAGCAGTACAGAAGAAGTCCTAGCATTCTCTGTTGTCCTGGTTCCAATTTCTCATGCTGAAATTGGTTACAGTGTCAGGATTGCAGACTCCAAATCTCAGGTTTAAGGGAAAAATGAGACAGGAAACTGCTGAATTTATAAATTAATATTGTTAAATTAAAAACATTGTAGTTTTATAGGTTCATCCACAGTTACACTCAGAAGTCATTTTCACTTGTTAAAAACTAGGAAAAAAGGAGTAATTAACACCATAAACAACCTTTAATAATAAGAACACAAAGTTTTGCAAGGTAGTTCATTTTATGCTGAAATCTTCCTAAGATTAATCTTTTGTGCTGTTCTGAAAATATCCACATGCTTTACTGAAATCAATATTTCTAAATCACAAAATTACCTTTTTAAATTTCCTCCATAGATATCATGATTTACTCTTCGTATTCTCAGGAAACAGGCCAATTTCCATAGAAGGGTATAGAAGCTTCTTAAGCTTCTCTGGTCTGTTCATTTTCTTAGGCTCATTTCTTCCTCAAGTTTTATTAAAAGTCTTACCCTATCTACCATCCTTCAAGAAATAAGGTCAGTGTATCTCCTTCAAGAATGTCTTGCCCTTCTCTTCCTCAATTTAATTTAAATACTCCCCTGGTACACTGTCATAGCACTTATTGTATTAAATTGAAAACATTTGTCTCCTTGTCTGTTTCCTTCAGTGAACAGAGCTCCTGGAGGGCCAGAAGCTTAACATTCTTTTGCACTGATCGACATCTCAAGTCTTAGTACACATAGCCACTGACAAACACTTTCGAAATGATAGTTTCTCCATGGAGTAGCGCCTAAGTAACTGGACTGCTTTCTAAATTTTGGGAAGTGGTGGAAGCAGAGAGAACTTACTGAAAGAGGATGTGTGGAAGGTGGAGACTAGAATCTGCAGTTATAAAAATTTCCATAAGTGATTTCAATAATCCAAGGGAGAATCTCCTCTCTAATTTTTGCCTTAAGGTTTATTTGGCTTTCAATTTTAGGTAATTACTTTTGGTTTTCTGGTTCTTCCTCTTATTGTCTTATAAATAAATGTAGATCATATTGGAAGCACCAGGTTAAACTTCTAAATTCAAATAATAATATACCAGGTTAAATATTTGAATTAACATGATCATTATAAAGTTTTTTTTTTTTTTCCCTAGACAACAGAAGTGGTCTTTTAAAGGGGACATTGTTACAGTTCTTTCTTTGAATGAAATCTTTGAAGTCATTAACTACATGTTAATTAGGGTCAACTGGTGCAGGAAAATTCTATTTACATTGTTTTTCAGGTATTATATTCTTAGTAGACATAAAAATCAGGGGGGGTGCTTTGAAATACAGTGTAGGGTAAAAACATTTAAAATTCCCAAATCAATAAAAATAGAAAAATTATAAATTATGATAATATTCTTGTATCTTCCAATGTCATATATAACCAAGTACCATGTCGTTCATGTAAAAATAATGATACATATTTCAGATTACTCTCTGGCACATGTAAACACACATAAATACAATTTAATGGACGTGTCAATACAATTCCATTTTTATTGTTTTGTTTTCCTGCTTTTTCTATATAGTTTTTTTAACGTCATCTTCATATGAACTTATAACTCCATGAACCAAAAAGATGACATTGCAGGTCAGATGAAGCTACATATCATGGCTGCAGGCATATTGGGCTGTTTTGTTTGTTTGTTTGTTTATCTTAGATAATTTTGCTTACTGGTCCATGAAGAAAATCTTCTGCAGAGTATCAGGAGTCATAGTTGTTCACTCCAATCCCTCACTCCACAGAATGACATCTCTTTTTAAAAGTTCTATTTAAAACATTAGTTTTCAAAG
The DNA here is from genome assembly GCA_004024805.1 of Geosciurus inauris. Taxonomy (NCBI): domain Eukaryota; kingdom Metazoa; phylum Chordata; class Mammalia; order Rodentia; family Sciuridae; genus Geosciurus; species Geosciurus inauris. Next base: position 97,135 of record PVHX01004766.1, on the reverse strand, counting down.
CCTTTTAATATTGTCTGGGGATTTAGATGTAGCTCAGTGGTAGAGCACTTGCTTAGTATGTGCAATGCCTTGAATTTCATCCCAGAGACTAAAAAATTAATAATACTAAGTATTGGGTGCATGGACCAGTATTGATGAGCCATGCAAGGCACAGCAAATTAAAACAATATTACACATTTTTCTGAAGTTAGATTTTATAGGTTAGCATAGTTTATGGTGAAAAGTTGCTAGATTCAGGATTATCCCATGATCAGACCTAAAGTACCACAGTCGTCATTGGATTATCAATGTGACGGTTAAAAAAAATTAACTAAGATATTCTTTGATACTAATTCCTTCAACTTATAGGACTGATGTCCTTTCTTCTTGAATCTGGGCAAACTTGTATCTACTGTGACCAATAAGAGATTAGAGGAGAAGTAACTCTTTCTGACTTTTCAGATAGGATAGGCAAGAAAAGGAATCATCTTCTGTCTCATCCCCTCAAATTCTCCTGCTAGAGATCTAAGCTATGGAGTCTGGCAACACAAAAGACTAAAGAAGCCAAATCACATGGATAAAGAAGGATGAGAAATCTTGTTGACAGTCTCAAATAAGCCCCATGTTTCAGTTATTCCTGATCAGGTGGCAGTGGTGTGATTGAAGGAACCTCCATACGTGGAGTGACCCAATTTTTGAGGCTTCACAGATAAGGTCTCAGACATAAGATGAGTAAGATGAATAGCAAAGCCCTCTCCTTGGTGAAGAATTCTTCACCTATCTTTGATGTTAGTAAGATGCTTTCTTTATGCCATTAAATTCCAGGGTGTTTCAAAAGTAAAGGTACATTGATGCTAGGGCCAGCAAAATCCTCAGCATAAATATGTTCTATTAATATTATTATTCGTAATAATTTACAACATTATCATTATTTGGTACTTTAAGTAAATGTATAAATGCTTAAAAATATAAATAGAAGCATATATATTTTCTAATTATATCTATCAAGTAGTTAATACTCAGAGGTAAAGTAAATATATAATCATTCTAAATACAAATAATAGTTTTGGAATATGAAGATAATCACTCAAAATATTTTTGTTGTTTGTGTCTCTTCTGTAGTCTCAGACTCTTTTAAGTTCTTACAATTAGGTTGGAATCAAAATAATAGGTAGAGATTCTGGAGATTGAATTTTTGGGGGTCCTGGCCAACAATATAGTAGAAACACTTGCCATATTTGTGCATAGTTTTCTGAAACTCTTATTACAGGCAGAAAATAGTTGTTTGGAAGTTCTTATCATGACAGGTTTTCAGGAACTAGTGATAGAGATGTAACTGTGAAGAAGTTGAAGAAGTTTGAAAATATTCACCAAGCATTTCCTAGAAATAAGTTTCTATATGATTATAAGTTATAATTGCATTTTTAGCCTTATATAATAAATTCATATCCAATTTATGCTTACAAAATTGGAATTTCAATGTCTTGAAGAACTGAATTCCATAAATCAGAATTAAAGGCCATATCATCATCATCACCATAATCATTATTATTTGAATTTATACTTTGTTATAGTTTAGATACTAGGTGTCTGCCAAAAGCTCATGTGTGAAACAATGCAAGAGAGTTTAGAGGTAAAATGATTGGATCTTGAGAGTCTTAATCAGTGCATTGATCTTCTGGTAAGGTTTAACTGATTGGTAACTACAGACAGGTAGGGTATGACTGGAAGAAGTTGGTCCTTGGAGCTATACCTTTGGGGTATGTATTTTGTCCAGGTGAATGGAATTCTTTCTGTCCTTCCTTGTACAATGTCCTGAGCTGCTTTCCACCACCACACTCTTTTGCTATGATGTTCTACCTTACCTCAGGCCCCAAAGAATGGAGTCAGCCATCTGTGAACTAAGAGTTCTGAACCTATGAGCCCTCAAACGAACTTTTCCTCTTCTAAATTTTTTTTCAGGTCTTTTGGTCACAGCAACAAAATAAGTTTACTAAAAAATACCTAAAATCTTAGCTGGGTAGCTATTGGAACTTATTCTATAATATTTCCTTGGTTTTGCCTACTATTTCAAGATATCAAAAAAACAGACAATGAAAGATAATTATCCCTGAGTGATAGGAAGCCAGAGCTTTGAGTATTAGCTTTCTCCATCTTTAAACCTGAAGAATATATCTGTTGGTAATGCAGGAAAAGAGTCCCATAGAGCTGTGAGTCTAGCAGACAAAGTTGCAAGTTCAGGGAAAAGGTCAGAGAAATAGAGAAGTGAGAGATATATGTATTGAGAACTCTGAGGACCTATAAAATGGTGTTTCTGAAGTATTCCCCTGAGTAATGATGGGTACAGGCATATGGGGAAATTACCTGGGGCTGGGGTAAGAAACACCCTAGAAAATTTAAGCAATTTTCGCTGATATAAGAAATAGTCAAGAAAGTACACATTCCCAACAGACTGAAAAATGCTTGTAATTCATGAAGATTTGGAGAAAGTATATAGAAAGGTATTGTTCCAATTTTAGGAGACACTTAACCCTAGACCGAGCACTGTTCTGGTCTTGCCTAAAATATCACAATGCAAGACTTAGGTGGATCTGTTTCCAAGGGACCTAATTGTGTCATAAGGAATGCTCAGGAATATGTTTTAGGAATAAAAAATTAGAAACATCCAGCGTGGTAAATTTCACAACTTTCAGCATCCAATTAAACAATACCAAGCATGCAAAGAGTGAAGAAGGAACTGGTACTCCTAATAAGATGAATAGAATTTAACCAATTGAAACTGAACCCAAAATGATTCAGATGTTAGAATTATCAGACAAGGACATTTAAAAGTTATTTTGCTTGCATTTCATAGGTTTAAAAAGTTAAGAAGAGATAGAAAATATTTTAAAAGAAGACATACACCTAATAGAGGTGAAAACTATAATATTTTAGATGTAAAACCTACAGAATAGAATTAAAGTACATTTTATACTACAAATAAAAACATAATTGAACTTGTATCAGTGGATATTAAAAATATCAAAATTATTTATAGAAAGAAGAGAGAATAAAAATAAAAACACAAATTAGTAAACCAAGGATCAATATCAAGAGGCCACTTACATATGTGATAAGAGCCTCCAAAAGAAGGGAAAAAAATAAATCAGAGAAAAATATGGCTGTGGGGATCTCAACTCGTCCCAAACCAGTGGGTTGAGGAGGTGCCCTTACCTGGTGGTTGGAGTCAGGAAGAGTTGGAGCCAACTGGCTGCCAGTTCCCAGCCCTCCACCACAGGATAATCAGACATGCCAGGGAGACCAGTCAGATCAGGAACTCATTTGTTGCGGTAACAAGCACTCTACTTATAGAGCCATTCAGCCAATCAGAAACAATGCACGTAGCCAACAGCTGTCCATGTAGCAAACCATACAAGTCCCTTGAATGTTGTCCATGAGCTGATCATGTTCGCTGATCGAATGGTAAGCCAATCATATTATCCTTCCTTCTCTTATGCCCTCCACGCCCACATACTTTCCCAGGGGCTAGTCACCATCTTAAAGGCGTAGCTTGAAGTTAGTTCCCCACATATAGCCAAATATTTTCCAGTGCTTCAGAAAGTCCAAAATTCATAGATTTATGACTTTAAGGAAACCACAAATATAAGAGATATGAAGAAGACACAGAGACAAAAACAACTATAAAGAGAAAATCTTACCAGCAACTAGATAACAAACTGGGAAATTTTGAATAGGATCAATGAAATAAACTAATTTAAATATCCTGAGTGGGATATTATATTAGAGTTTTTAAGATGTTGTTATTGTGGGAACTAGAAGATACATAAGATATTATTCTATATTTTTATTGGTATATATATCTACTATGATCTCAAAATATAAAGTTCAATTATATAAAAAGTAGTTGGAACAAAAAAGACTTTATATGTGAAAAATAAAGATAATGTTTACAAAAATTTCTCATCAGAAAAAATGTAGGGAAGAGATAGTGAGGTGGTAATTCCAACTTACTGAAATAAAATATGCCAACTTACAATTAACCAATTAAAAGTAATCTTCCTAAATGGAAAATATTATAAGTTGTCCTCATGAAATTATAAAAACAAAAATTGCTCCACTTTGAAATATACTCATAAGGGTATGAAAAGATAAGCCAGATGGGTGACAATATTGAAAATCCTATATTTGATTAAGAACTTATATACAGAACATAAAAAGAACCTTCAAAACTCAATAAAAATAAAATCAACAATGCATCTTTAAGATGGGAAGTCAATTACTACATTAATGAAGATATGTTTATGGAGAATAAGAATGTGAAAATATGCACAAAATATTTAGTGATTAGGGGAACGAAAATTAACTACCAATTGAGCAATAAAACATACCTATTAGAATGGTCAAAATTTTTAAAAAATTACACTAATTATTAATGAAGCTATGGAGAAATTGAAACTTTCAACATACACCAATGTTGGGAATTTGGTTAAAAACACTTTGCAAAAGATTTGCGATTTTGCCCAACAGTTAATATGCAGTCACCTTAGGATGTAGTCCTTCCGCTGCTGTATTTTTATATAAGTGAAAAGATGGCATATATAGGCACAGACTTGCAAAAAATTTTCCATAGCAGCTTTGTTTGTGATAACCAATAACTGGAATTAATCCACATGATGGAATAAACAAAATGCAGTGTATTTGCACAATATCATACTACTCAAAAATAACCATTTGATATACATGCAACAGAGAAGGAACTGAAAATGATTAATACAGATGAGAAAAAAGTACATTCATATAAACAATTATATAATTTTCTAAGAATTGCAAACTAGCCCATGGTAATGGAAGCATATTGGATGTCTAGGAAGAGGATAATGGAGGAAGGGTAGAAGAGGTATGTGGAAACTTTGGGAGTAAGAAAAATATTTTGTTCCTGAGTATGGGTTTATATAAACTTTATCAGTGTGTATACTTAACTATATGTTCAGTCAACTGCACTATAATAAAGCATTTTATACAACAAATGAAAATACAAGAATTTCCTTACAAAAGAATAAGCTTTTTATTTTCAGGCATTTTGATGTATGTATGACTTAATGGTACTATATTTTAGGAATCATAAATTAAATCTCACAAATTCTAAATATTTCCTAAAATCCATTTCATTTCATTAACTTAATCATGTTAGAATCTCTGAATAAATTCTTGTACTTTTTATGAAATATGTAAAAACAGGCCAAAATGTTCTGCCCATTGGGGACTTAGAATAATTTGTTAGCTGTAAATTAGTTGTATATGCTCCTGAAGTCAAATTAGAAGTTTGGTCTTATATTTGAGATAGTCCTCTATTTCTTTTTATATTACTTAATTATAGAATTCCAGAGATTGCTTCTGCTATTACAGTTGTATTTCCTAATTAGTGAAGTCAAAAATAATTAGGATATGTTCATATTCCACTAAGTATCCCAGCTCTACACATGTATTTCAGAGCACCAGAGAACTAATTATATACCTTGCTCTTACTGTACTAAAGTGCATAATGCTCCACTGGATAGGCACTGCACTTTAATTTTTCTAACTGTAGCACATATGTAGACAAACCAGAATTAGTCAGTTTGTTCTACACTTATGATTGGCTGAATTTTTTCAATCTACCTTTTCTCTATTTATAGAAATGAAACCAAAAAGGATTTTTCTGAAGCCCATTTTGTTGACATTTAAAGGTGTTCATGATTGTTTTTCATGCTCAGATCCTGCTTACCTCAGCCTAAGTTAACAATCCTTTCTTCTTCTTTGAAGACAGTCTAATTACTAGAAAGGGAACTTTCATCAGCCATCATATCTTGAGTCTAGAAGTGCTGGAACAATAACTCAAGGCGACTGATTGACAGTGACTGCTGCCAAATTAGCATTTCCATGGAAGCCAGGATCAGTTATTGTCAACAGACATTATCCTCCTCTGAGATTTTGTGAACTGCTTCTCAATACAGGCCAAATCACTCAGCATGCAATAAAACAAAAGAAACTTTGTCTGAATACTATATTAAGAGAGAAGCAAGTGTCTTATATTTTTTCACACCACACAGTGTTCTTTAAATTGTAAGAGGCAAAACACAACAGATTCTTGCTGTGTTAGACAGTCTCTCTTAGAGTGGGATGATTTAAATTTAGCATAGTTTAAGAAAATAGCACATACACTGAATTGAAAAAAATTTAAGTTTTAAAGCTAATTGATTAATGCATTGTCAGTACATCTGTCGTGAGCATATCAAGTATTTTTAGGATTAAATCTGAGCATATGTGAAGTAGCAAGAAATTATCTCTTATTATAAGGGATGAAATTAGACTATGTATGTATTTTACAATTTTGTAATTCCCAACTAGAAGCATCAATATTAAAATGATGCCACTAAAGCCAGAAGTGATTTTAGATACCATATAGTGAAAATATCTGTGTATAAGTAGGAAAATAAAACCAGAGATTATCATAAATTGCTCAGTCCTAAATCAAAAGATATGGAAAATTCAGAACTAGAAGCCAGGTGTCTAAACTCATATCTCACTCTTCCTCCAACTTTTAAATACATGAACAGTCCCCCCCGCCCCCCGGCCATCCCCCCCTCTGCAATACCTTGGTCTCATTCTGTGTTCAATGTTACAGGTTCTTTGATTTTCTTAGTTCCATTTAGGTTGAGTTTGATAATTACAAACTGCACATAAATCTGCTTTAAAATTTTGAGTAGTATTAGTTCTTAAAACTTCCCAGCAATTTAAAACCAACCTGTGTGATGCTGAACATCTCAAGGAATGTTTTCTTTTAATTCTGCATAGCACATGACAGTTCACCACTCAACCCACATCATGCAAGTGATATGTGACAAATGAAGCTACTAACATTTTTATTGTAATAGAATTCTGAATAAAATATAACTATAATAAAGTTTCTATAATTGAATGCAATTTTTACCTAAAATCCTAGTGATAGTTCACCAATTAACAGATATATTGACCTGAGATGAATTCAATGAAGCTATCCCTTAAATAAAGCAGTTTCTATATCACTGAAATGGAACCAAAAATTTCTGATGTGCATCTTACATTATTTTATAATCATTATTTTATAATCACAAGGGGAAAATTATGTGTGAAAAATTGTCTCAATTGATTTGCTCCATTTTTCTATTGAATATTTCTACCATAGATAATTGGTTTGTTACTGCCACTTTAACACTGGTATATCCAAACTAAATTAATTAATCATCTTTACTAGGAGATACTTTATTTAACCTCTTCTGGTAGTTGTAAATTCCATAACTTCTACCTCTATACACAGACCTTTTTAGTTGTTATGTTTTAAAAATTCATTATTTTCATTTTCTGTTTTAGTGATTTTCTTTAGTCAAGTTTTCAAAACCTCTCAATTAACATATTATGATATATGAAATAATTTCTTATGATTTAATTTTTGTTTTTTATTTTTGATGCAGGAAATTGAACCCAGGGGCACTTAAAAACTGCGCTACATCTCTAGCCCTTTTTATTTTTTTATTTCAAGACAGGATCTCACTAAGTTTCTGAGGCGGACTTTGAACTAGGATCCTCCTGCCTCAGCCTTCTGACTATCCGGGATTATAGGTGTGAGCCATTGTGTCTGGCTCTGTTATAATTTTATATAAAAGCATATTTAATTTTACCTGTAATCATAATTTTATTACATTACACATATACACAAACAACCATTTTAGGGAATGAATAAAAATTAGAACAGGTAGCTTCTGAGACTGATGGAAATCTACTTGAACATTTCTTTTGGTTGAAAAGTTTTTAAGTTTTCTTATTCTATTTGTTCTTTTTTTTGTAAGTCTTCCTATTCTATTTTAGTACTGCTGTTTCTATTTTATGTCCACATGGTAAAATAAAAGATGTGTTTTTCATTTATAACTGATGTTATAAGTCCCTAGTTCCAGAATTTTTTAACAAGAGTCTCTCCTCAACTTAGATAGGATGCTATTGAAATAATTGTTAATAATCTAACTGAAATGAACTGATTTATCTGTTTTGGCTTAAATAATTATTTTCATGCTCTTTCCTTTTGTAATTAATTGCTAACTACCTGCTAACCTTCAACAATAGGACAACCACTTCTGTTAACATAAATTATCCAATAATTTTTATATTTTCTCAACCAAGAGTCATATACCCTACTTCTTTATGTTGGCATGATGTTCTTTTTCGCAATGGGCCTTGATCAGTCTGATTTGTACTTCCTGGTCTGCTGCTTCCATGCTGTTTTTACCTTTATTGTGTCTACAACTGTACTGAAACCTCACATGGTGGTATCACAAAGATTACAACCTTTAAATACTAGTTGAATGATAGTTATCTGAGTCAAGAAGCCAGAAAAAGAACAAAAATTAAGCCTAAAGCATTATAATAGGGAAAAAAGAAATAATCATAAATTCATCAAAGATTAAACAGTTGAATAAATATGGATTGACATGGGGTATGAGAAATTGTAGATAAAAACTTTGATTAACATTTCAAAATATTTTCCTAATGTACTTATTCCCCATGCTGACTAATATGACAATTCAAATGCAGATAATATAGTATCCTTTCACTTGAATCAACCATGCTCACTTTATTTGCCAAAGATATTCTTTCCATAGGTAATGCTTTCTGTATCTGCTCCTATGCTTTCTTAGGTATGTGGAAACTAACACTATATTTTAATTCTTTGAAAATACTGGTTAACCTCATGATTTGATAAAACACAAAATAAAATATATTAAAAATTTTTATTCAATTTAACATACTATTTTTCTTCTATTAGTTGAAAGGATGTAGGGTAGATTTTGGAAGGAAAAGAAAAATTAATAAAGCCAAATTCTGTGTCCAGAAATTTACAACCTAGTGTACAAAGTAAAAATAATATAATAATGATTAGATTGGTGGTTTCGATAACCAAAAGAACAAAATAACATCATCAATTAATAGAGAAAGTATTTTAACATGAAGAAATATGAAAACAATACATAGTTTAGTTTGTGATAAAATATTAAATACAAACACAAATGATTTTTTATAAAGAAATACTGGGACATCTATCCATAAACTAGTATGTACTTACATGGTATAGTGATGATAGTATATTTAACCAGCACTAATCAAAAATGGAAAGCAAGATACACCAGTTAAGATAAATGGAAGAGTCTACCATTAACAAATATTAGTGTTTTTGGAAAGGCATAATTCTGAATTAAGTTCAGAAATTTATTAAGAAGATATAATTATCCAAACTGATGGCTTTATACAAAGGAGAATATATATATGTAATAGTTTCTTGTTGCACAATAGAACCTATTAGTAGAAATACAAAAACAAAATACTACAAACTGAGTGACTTAGCAAACAATTAAAAATTATTTTATTTGGAGTCTGTTCGTCCAAGACCAAGGTATTGGCAGGGTTGGGCTCATGAAGATCTCTGTCCTTGGCTTCCAAGAAAGCATTTTCTCTGTATGTATGCATATTGTCTTCTTGCCTCTTCATTTTGTTTTTCTAATAAGTACATGTGTCTTATTGGATTATTATCTCTATCTTATGAACTCATTTAACCTTAATTACCTCAGTGAAGAACTTATTGTCAAATATAGTCATATTCATAGTTACGACTTCAATCTATGAATTTCGTGGTGACACAATTTAGTCTATAACACCTATTTCATAATTTTTCTGACAACAGAGTGAATAGTGATGTACAGAAATACAGGCAGCAGAAGTGGGTGAAATGAATATATTTCAGATTTGGTGACCATGAGAACTGGAAACGCAGGTGGGCTGAAAGGCTCATATAATTTCCAGGCTTCTGCTTGCATGGTCTGAAGAGAATTTTAAAGACACAGATTTTATGAGAGAAAGTGAAAGAAGATATGCTATAACATTTAAAAAATATATGATGCTATGTTATTAAAATAAAAAGATCTTACTGAGAGTAGATGCATACCAAAAAAAAGGGTCATTCCAAAGCAGCTATATTTTCTCTTATATAAGTTTACTAAAGTATTAGTGTAGTTAACATGTTGGACATAGTGTATTAAAGAAGGCATTTCACAAGGTCTCACAAGATGTCCTTGAGAAAAATAATTCATTTTGTTGGTAGGCAGGGCATTTGTGTGAAGCTACCAATGGTTTGATTATGTTCAGAAAAAACTATAATTACTAAAAATTCTGTGAAGGGAGCAAACAGTTTCTAGTAGCATAAGACAGAGGTTTTAGCCCCTGGTGTGTTTTACATGTTTATCAATGACTTGGATGATTAAAATTGCAGCCAACACAAAACTGGAAGTGATAGCTGTTATGGTGGATGACAGATATCAGACACAAGTAAGAAACAAACTATATAAAATGTACTGTAAGAGTTCCTTGTAAAAATCAACATAATATGTCAAAAAAGATTTATACAAAGTCACCTCAAAAACAGACAAGGTCCAGACTTCAAAGATTTATTTGTAATTTGGTTTAATGCATTATCCAATTTTGAAAAAGTATATGTCAATCAAAAATATGAAATTTTAATCATGGGTGTATGAAAAAGAGGGAATTACCAAACTAAATGTTTGCTATTGCAATTCTAGAAATGATTGTGGGAAAAAAAGAATCATAGGTAATAGATTCCAAATATTCATATTCCATTAGCAGGGTTACAGTTATAAATATCTTGAATAAAATATATTGCTATGATTTGATTATGGCTTGAACATGTCCTCTGAGCCTTCATTTGTTGAAATGTAAAACCCATTGTGAGTGAGGTATGAAGAGGTTGGAAACTTAATCCAATAATGCTGTTTAGAATTGGGGCTTATGGAAAATGATTAAGCGTAAGTAAGATCACTTAGTGGAACCCCTTTGGTTGAATTCTGGTGTCTTTAAAAGAGGGGGAAATAGACCAGAAGAGACTCACACTGATATATACATGTGTACTCTCTGTCTCTTGCCTTGTGTCTACTCTGCCACCTTGGGGCACTGCCAGCAGGAAGGCCATCAGCAGAAGAGGCCGTTCGACCTGGCTTCTTCAGAAATAAACTTCTTTTTTTTTTTGGTACTGGGGATTGAACTCAGGGGTAATCGACCACTGAGCCACATCCTCAGCCCTATTTTGTGTTCTATGTAGAGACAGGGTCTCACTGAGTTGCTTAGCGCCTCACCATTGCTGAGGCTGGCTTTGAACTCGCGATTTTCCTGTCTCAGGCTCCCTAAGTGCTGGGATTAAGAAATAAACCTCTTTTCTTTGTAAAATAAACCCAAATAAACCTCTTTTTTTGGTAACGTTCCCAGTTGTGGTATTGTGTTCCTAGGAATAGAGAAATGGGCTAATTACATAATAATTTGTCTTTTTTCCTAACACTACATAATATTGATCTATTTCTTCTAACTTATAACATGCTCTCAAAACAACCTGAGTTTGATATCATTTTTCATTATGGATACACCTATAGGGAGAGGAAGAACATGGAGTCAAAGATTCTTTCTTTTGTTGTAATAAGTATAGTATTTCTGTTTTGAATAAGTAAATTGTTGTTATGGTTACATATATAAATTTCAAGAGCTTGATTAAATTAATTCACTACTTGTGGGTGATGGATACATTCTGGATATAATTATACCATTATTTTTGTGACTTTAAGAATATAAGTGTTAGAACTGTGTGGTAAATTCATGAACACATGACAGCCATGATGAGAAGTCTCTATAGGAACCATCTCTGAATATTTCCAGGAGGCACACCATATACCATTATGATTGACAATTCAAAGCCAGCAATTGACTCCGATTTTTATTTATACTTTGATTCAAAAATAACTATAAAACATAATGACAAATAGCAGTCCACCTCAATATGCATAGAAAATGTTTAAAGAGTTTTTGATCACAAGACTGGAAATTATCACACACAACATAAAAGGGAAAACTCTTTTGCATTTTTAAGAATATTGCTGAAATCATTGTGTACAGATAAAGATATTGATTGATTTTATGCTATTGAAATCTGTATTGCAGCCGGGCATGGTGGCGCAAGCCTGTAATCCCAGCACTTACGGAAGCTGAGATAGGAAAATCGCAAGTTCAAAGCCAGCCTCAGCAACAGCAAGGCACTAAGCAACTCAGTGAGACCCTGTCTCTACATAAAACACAAAATAGGGCTGAGGATGTGTCTCAGTGGTCGAGTACCCCTGAGTTCAATCTCCAGTACCAAAAAAAAACAAAAAAAACAAAAAACAAAAGAAGTTTGTATTGCAATAAATGGCCTTGTAAAATATTATAATAGTCAAAAATTGAATCATATTGAGAAAGGAACAGCCATAATGAAGGAGATATAACATGCATAATTAAAGTATATGATTATAAACATTAAATATATGCAAAATACAGAGGTAATAAAACAATACATCTACACTCATTGACTTGCTTAACAAACAGTGCCAATACTTTTGAAGTTCCCTCTCCAAAAGAATTATCTTACTCCATAGTATTTTCTTTTATCTTGAATTTTGTGTTTATCATTCTGATTTAGCCTGCATAATTTACTGTTTACATATATATTTATAAGCAATCCATGATGTTATTTTGCGCATTTTAAAAATTGAATGCATAGCTGGGCACGGTGGCACAAGCCTGTAATCCCAGCACTTAGAGAGGCTGAGACAGGAAAATCGCAAGTTCAAAGCCAACCTCAGCAACGGCGAGGCACTAAGCAACTCAGTGAGATCCATAAAACACAAAATAGGGCTGGGGATGTGGCTCAGTGGTCGAGTGCCCCTAAATTCAATCCAGAGTACCCCCCCCGAAAAAAATTGAATGCATAATATATACTCTGAAGTTTATTTTTCCAACCCAAACTATGTCCTTAATTTTCATATTGATATGTGTTGTGCTGTTTCCCTCACATTCACTGCTGTGTGGTACTCCATTATACATATATGTATGAATATATTAATAGAATTCATTTAAAATTCCCTGTTGATAGATATATAGGTAGATATCCCTCCTTTTGATTTTCTACTACATGTAGAACAGTGAACATTCATGTATATGTATTCCTTCAGTATTTGTGTCTATGTAGTACATACTCTAGGAGAAGATTGGTTGGCTTATAGAGCTCATGCACACCTTTAATTTTAGTATATTTGCCAATAATATATTAGTGGGTTTTTACACTAAGTATCCTAACCATAAATTAATATGATTTCTGATATTCTACTTCTTCACCAACACCTGATATTGTTTCTGTCAATTGAATAAATATGATACCTCATAATGATCTGCATTCTGTAATTAGTAATGGGGTTCAAAATCTTATAATTTGTCAATAAGACTCATGGTTTGCTTTCTATGTAATACTATAATAGCTTAGGTTCTTTTTAATAAAGAATTTTTTTTCTTTCTGTATTTGTTTTGGTAGACTTTTTCACTGCTGTGACTAAAACACCCGACAAGAACACCTGTAGAGGAAGAAAAGTTTATTTAAGGGCTCACAATTTCAGAGTTCTCAATCCGTAGCCCGCCAGCTCCATTCCTCGGGGCTCCAGGTGTGGCAGGAACAACATGGTCAAAGAGTGTGGCAGAGGGGACCAGCTCACATGATGATAAGGAAGGAGAGAGAGAGACTCCACTCTCCAAATACAAAATATATACCCTACAACCACATCCCAATGAACCACTTCCTCCAGCCATACCTCTCTGCCCCCACCTCCTGTTAACCACTCAGTTAATCCCATCAGGGATTAATTCACTGATTAGGCTAAGGCTAGAATCCAATCATTTCTCCTCCAAACCTTCTTGCATTGTCTCACATGAAAGCTTTTGATGTACATAAACCATAACAATATTAGTTATTTATGCATAATGTATAGGAATTATTGTGGTACTTTGCTTTTAGTTGTCCTGTCTCCCCAGTTCATTGAGGCCTGCAAAATTTCTCATCTTTCTTTGTGTTTCATGAATTTGAAAGACTTAAGGAGTACTAGCCAAGTCTTAAATAGAAAACTCCTCTGTTTTGCTGTTTTTCTCATGATTGGACTGAGTTATGGACTTTGGGAAAAAGGTAAAATATTTATTTTATCACATCATGTCAAAGTGTACATGACTGATAAAAATTACTTAAAGTCTGTGTCTGCCAGATTTCTCCACTGTGAAGTTACCATTTCTTTTTTACCCTTTTCTTAGTCTACTGTTTTGGAAACAAATAATTCCATCTACAACACCCTCAAGGATAAGGTAGTAGGAATTAAGCTTCACCTTCTATACAAGGGAACGTGTGCATATTTTGGAATTATTATTATAAAAACTTTATCCCCCCAACCAGGCATTGGCTTCTCCTTTCTAGTTATAAAAGTCTCAGATGGTATCCTTTTCCAATAGCAGCTTGGTTGGTCTAAATTTAATTCTATTGTTTAATGTGGTCACCTTATAACTTGCAGCTTCTATATCAGCACGTCCCGCTTTAGCATGCACTTTGAAGATACAGAGATAGCTTCTTTCCTTAAATCTCATTAACCAACCTCTACTACCTTCACACTTTTCTTCTGTAGCTTCTAGTGTCTCATACTTTATAAAATTCAGGAGAGTAGAACTTTGTTCTGGGTTAGGAGTTAGGTTAAGGGAATGCTATGAATGGTTTTAACTTCTGGCTAGGAAACTCAAACTTTTTATCAGCAGTGAGGTTGTTTGCTTTCTTATCATTTGTGTTTTCTCTGGAGCGGCACTTCCAGTCTCCTTATAGAACTTTTCCTTGCATTCACAACTGGGCTAACTAGGGCAGGAGGCCTATCTTTGGGTCAGTAATTTCAGTGGCTTAGATGAGTGTTTTTTGGTTACATGTAAGTTTTATTTCCTTGAATGTCAGACTTTTTTTTTTTTTTCCCAAATATTTTTTGGCTTCTTAGATTTCCTAAAAGGCTTACTCAATATTATTCTAATTTTTCATTTGTTGTTGTTTGAAAGGGCTCCTGAAATATTCTAGCTATAAATTTGTGTTGAATAAATGTGTTGCAAATAACTCACATTACCCTTTGGATCATTTTATGATACACTTAGCAGTGTCTGATGAATTAGTACTTCTAATAATATTTCTTACCAGTGTTCAATTTGTTGCAAGTCAAGTATCCTTATATTTGTGCTTCTGTTGCTGGAAATTAATCAACTTGCTTTATTTATTAAAGTTCACTAAAGGTATTTTTAAAATTGTCATTTCATGCTGATGTAGTCAAACTTACATTATTATGTCACAGTCTCCTTTGTATCTATTAATTTTTGCTACAATGAAAGTATGATGCTTTGGTTAAAAAGATGTTTAAAAATCATTTTATGTCCTTTTTAGTTATTAAAATAAACACTGAAAATGATTTCTTCCAATTGAAGAACTAGTCCTTTTATATTTATTTTTAGTTATGAAAATGAAGGATTTTCTACAAATTGCAAGTTTTTTCTATAAAAGAAATTAACACTATTAGTTTAGTTTCTTTTCTTATAAAATGGATATTTGTGAGAATTGCACATACATAATTTCTCCACCATCTGTGTACCTTATATTTTCCTTCTGGGATCAATTTCCAGTTTTCTGAAGCATCTTTTATTCTACCAGTGGCATATGATTTTGGTTAATTCATTATTTCTTTAAAAGCCTATGTTAGCTTTTTGTGGCTGTGATGAAAATACCTAACAAGAGCAACTTAGAAAAGGAAAGATTTATCTGCTCTTGTACTTTCACAGATAAGTCCAAACTGCATGGACCCTTGCACAAACATCATGGTGGAGGAACATGACAGAAGAAAGGTGCTCAGCTCATGGCAACAGGGAAGCAAAGCAAGAGATAAACAGGAAGGGGCCACATCCTCAGTGACCTCCTTCCTCCATCCAGTGCCTCCATCACAGTTACCACACAGTGGTTAATTCACATTATTTGTCCATCAAATTGATTAATCCAGCAAAGAGCCCTCAGAATCCTATCAGTTCACTTGTAATACAGCTAGCTGCACTGCCTAAAATATGAATTTTGTGGGAACATCTCAGACCCAAACAATAGCAAAGTCATCTTTCACCCTCATATCTGAATAATCTCAATGTAGATTTTTAATTCCATAGTTATTTTCTTTTGAAAATGTGAAGAATATGTTAATGTTTTCTACTGATGTTGTGAATTCTTGACCTCAAGTATTGTTCATTTTTATAAAATGCATTAATTTTCATTAATTAAAGATATATTTATTTGTCTTATTACAGTTTGTACAGTTCTCAGGTGTATTTTGATATAAATTTCTTTGTATATATTTTGCCTGTTTTGGCATTCTTTCTAAATATAAGGATTAGTGAATTTTATTATTTGGGAAAAACCTCTCAGTAATTTTCTCATTGATTCTGATTTCTCTATTTTTTGCCATGCATCTTTCTGACAATCAAATTAGCCTCATGATGAATATTCTGTTTTGTCCTCCATGCTTCTTTATTATTCATTTATATTTTCCTTCACTTTTATCTGTTTGCTATTCTCTGAGTTCATTGTTCATCTTAATCAATTCTGTTTACTATTTACCAACCTTGCTTCTATATAGGTTGTATTATTTTATTTATTGTATATTTTAAACTTCTGTATCTCTCTTTCCATATGATAGGTAGGTAAGTAGGTAGGTAGGTAGATAACATAGCTATAAATATAGGAAGACATAATTTCTCATTGTTATGTGATACTTTATTATTTCTTTATTTTCAACAAAACTTAACTTACAAGAACTAATTTTGAAAGTGGAATGAAGCTAACATAACTTCCCTATGTAAATATATGAATATACCACTGTGAATTTCAACATTGTGTACATCCACAAGACTGGACTCCTAATTAGAATAAGATATATTCTATGTTCAAATAAATATATCAAAATATACTCTACTATTATATATAACTAAAAAGTACAAATAAAAGAGCTGAGTAAAACAACAACAAAAAGAACTAAGTTTGCAAGACAAAGTATTCTGTAGTTTGCTGATCCCTATTTAAATATACAATACTTTCAACACTGATAATTTTTCTTTTTTTTTTTAAACCAATTTATTTACTTATATTCTTAAATGCATTTCAGGTCATACTACATATATAGAGCTCAATTTTCCATCTCTCTGGTTGCAAACAAGATAGAGTTGCACCATCGTGTCTTCATACATGTACCTAGGGTAGGGATATCCATCTCATTCCACCATTTTTCTACTCCCATGCCCCATCCCTGCCCCAGTCCCATCCAAAGTTCTTCCATTTCTCCCATGCTCCTTACCCCAACACTCCTTAGTATCAACATCCACTAATCAGAGAGAATATTCAGCCTTTGTTTTTTTGGGGATTGGCTTATTTCACTTAGCATGATGTTCTCCAATTCCATCTATTTACCTGCAAATGCCATAATTTTATTCTATTTTATTGCTGAGTAATATTCCGTTGTGTATATATACAACAGTTTCTTTACCCATTCACCTACTGAAGGGCATCTATGTTGTTTCCACAGTTTAGCAAATGTGAACTGTGCTGATATAAACATTGAAGTGGCTGCATCACTGCTGTATGCTGTTTTTAAATCTTTAGAGTATAGGCTGAGGAGTGGGATAGCTGGGTCAAATGGTGGTTCCATTCCAAGGATTTTAAGGAATCTCCATGCTGCTTTCCAGATAGGTTGCACCAATTTGCAGTCACACCAGCAATGTTTGAGTGCATTTTTCACCACATCCTTGCCAGCACTTATTGTTGCTTGTACTTTGGATAGCTGCCATTCTGACTGGGGTGAGATGAAATCTTAGAGTAGTTTTGATTTGCATTTCTCTAATTGCTAGAGATGTTAAACATTTCTTCATGTATTTGTTTATTGATTGCATATCTTCTTCTGAGAAATTTCTATTCGGCACCTTAGCCCATTTATTGATTTTTTTTTTTAATGGTGTTAAGGTTTTTGAGTTTTTTATATATCCTGGAGATCAGTACACGATCTGATGTGTGTGTGGCAAAAATTTGGTCCCAGAATGTAGGCTGTCTGTTCACCTCATTGTTTCTTTTGCTGAGAACAAGCTTCTTATTTTAAGTCCATCCCATTTATAGATTCTTGCTTTTATTTCTTGTGCTTTAGGAATCTCGTTAAGGAAGTCAGGGCCTAATCCAACATGATGTGATGAAGATTTGGGCCTAATGTCTCCTCAATTAGGCACTGGGTCTCTGGCCTAATTCCTAGATCTTTGATACACTTTAAGTTTTGTGCATGGTGAGGGATAGGAGTCTAGTATCATTTTGCTGCATATAGATTTCCAGTTTTCTCAGCACCATTTGTTGAAGAATATATCTTTTCTCCAACGTATGTATTTGGCACCTTTTTCTAGTATGAGATAACTGTATTTATGTGGGTTAGTCTCTGTGTCTTCTATTCTATACTGTGTCTATTTTGGTGCATGTTTTTGTTACTATAGCTTTGTAGTATAGTTTAAGGTCTGGTATTGTGATACCTCCTGCTTCACTCTTCTTGCTAAGGATTGCTTTGGCTATTCTGGGTCTCTTATTTTTCCAAATAAATTTCATGATTGCCTTTTCTATTTATATGGAAAGGACTTTGGGATTTTAATTGGGATTGCATTGAATCTGTATAGTGCTTTAGGTAGTATGGCCATTTTAATAATATTGTTTCTGCCTATCTAAGAGCATGGGAGATCTTTCCATCTTCTAAGATCTTCTTCAATTTCTTTCTTTAGTGCCCTGTAGTCTTCATTGTAAAGGTCTTTCACCACTCTAGCTTGAATGATTTCCAAGTAGTTTATTTTATTTTTTGAGGCTATTGTGAATGGGATAGTTTTCTTGATTTCTCTTTCATAGGACTCATTGCTGATGTACAGAAATGCATTTGATTCATGGGTATTGATTTTATATCCTGCAACTTTGCTGAATTCATTTATTAATTCTAGAAGTTTTCTGGTGGAATTTTTTGAATCCTCCATATATAATATTATGATAGTTTGAGTTTTTGTTTTTCTATTTATATCCCTTTAATTTCCTTAATCTGTCTCATTGCTCTGGCTAGATTTTCAAGGACTATGTTGAATAAGAGTGGTGAGAGAGGGCATCCCTGGTGTTCCTGTTTTTACAGGGAATGCTTCCAATTTTTCTCCATTTAGGATGATATTGGCCTTAGGTTTAGCATAGATTGCTTTCACAATGTTGAGGTATGTTACTACTATCCCTAGTTTTTCTAGTGTCTTAAACATGAAAGGGTGCTGTATTTTGTCAAATACTTTCTCTGCATCAGTTGATAAATTCATGTGATTCTTATCTTTAAGTCTATTGATGTGATGGATTATGATTATTGATTTCTGTATGTTGAACCAACCTTGCATCCCTGGAATGAACCCCACTTGATCATGGTGCACTAGTTTTTAAATATGCTTTTGTATGCAATTTGCCAAAATTTTATTGATAATTTTTGCATTTATATTTATCAGGGATATAGATCTGAAATTTTCCTTTTTTGATGTGTCTCTGTCTGGTTTTAGTAGGTGATACTAGCCTGGTAGAATGAATTTGGAAGGGTTCTCTCCATTTCTATTTCATAGAATAATTTGAGAAGTATTGGAGATAGTTCTTCCTTGTAGGTGTTGTAGAACTCTGCTGAGAATCCATCTGGTCCAGGGCTTTTCTTGGTTGGAAAGTTCATGATGGCATGTTCTATTTCATTGCTTGTAATTGATCTATTTAAGTCATGGATGTCCTCCTGGTTCAGTTTGTGTAGGTAATATGTCTCTAGAAATTTGTTGGTGTATTCAGGGTGTTGGATTTTACTGGAATATAAATTTTCAATATAGTTTCTAATTATCTTCTGTATTTCAGCAGGGTCTGTTGTGATATTTCCTTTTTCATCACAAATTTTAGTAATGTAGGTTTTCTCTCTCCTTCTTTTTGTTAGGGTGGCTAGGGGTTTGTCAGTTTTATATATTTTTTCAAAGAACCAGCTTTTTGTTTTATCAATTTTTTGACTTGTTTTTCTTTGTTTCAATTTCATTGATTTCAGCCCTCATTCTAATTATTTCCTGCATTCTACTTGTTTTGGTGTTAGTTTGTTCCTCTTTTTCTTGGTCAAGTCATTGATTTGTTGACTTTTCCATCTTTGAATATATGAGCTTAATGCAATAAACTTTCCACTTAGCACTGCTTTCATAGTGTCACAGAGATTTTGATATATTGTATCAGAGTTCTCATTTATCTCTAAGAATTTTTTTTATCTTCTCCCTGATGTCTTCTGTTATGCATACATCATTCAATAGCAAATTATTGAGTCTCCAGGTGTTGGAGTGGCTTCTTTTTCTTAAACTGTTATTAACTAATTTCATTCCATTATGGTCTGATAGAATGCAGGGTAGTAACTCTATTTTTTGTACTTACTAAGATTTGCTTTGTGGCATAGCATATGATCTATTTTGGAGAAGGATCCATGTGCTGCTGAGAAAAAATGTATATTGAAGGATGGAATACTCTATATATGTCTTTTAAGTCTAGACCATTGATTGTTCTATTGATTTTTGTAGATTCTTTGTTTAGTTTTTGTTTGGAAGATCTATCCAGTCGTTTTTGTTTGAAAGATTTATCCAGTCGTGAGAGGGGTGTGTTAAAGTCACCCAGTACTATTGTGTTGTGGTCTATTTGATTCTTGAAGTTGAGAAGGATTTGTTTGACATACCTGGCCACCCCATTGTTTGGGGCATAGATATTTAAGATTGTTATGTCTTGTTGATGTATGATTCCCTTAAGCAGTATGAAATGACCTTCTTTATCCCTTTTCACTAACTTTGGTTTGAAGTCCACTTTATCTGATATGAGGATGGAAACCCCTGCTTGTTTATGCAGTCCATGTGAGTGATACATTTTTTTCCATCCTTTCACCTTCAATCTGTGAGTGTCTTTTTCTATAAGATGAGTCTTTTGGAGGCAGCATATTGTTGGGTCTTTTTTTAAATTCAATCTTCCAGTCTATGTCTTTTAATTGCTGAGTTTAGGCCATTAACATTTAGTGTTATTATTGAGACATGGTTTGTACTCCCAGACATTTTGGTTTATTCTTAGTTTTTAATTTGACTGTGTTTCTCCTTTGATTGGCCTTTCCTTTAGTGCAGTTCCTCCCTTTGAAGGTTTTCATTGTTGTTTTCTATTTCCACCTCATGGAATATTTTGCCAAGAATGTTCTGTAGTGCAAGCTTTCTTGCTGTAAATTACTTTTTAATTTTTGTTTATCTTGGAAGTTTTTTTATTTCATCATCAAATCTAAAACTTAGTTTTGCTGGATATAAGATTCTTGGCTGGCATCCATTTTCTTTCTGAGCTTGGTATATGTTATTCCAAGCTCTTCTAGATTTAAGGGTCTGAGTTGAGCAGTCTGCAGAGATCCTAATTGTGTACTGCCTATATGTAATCTGATTTCTTTCTCTTGTGGCTTTTAAGATTCTTTGAAAATTCTGAATACTAGGCATTTTCATTATGATGTGCCTTGGTATAGATCTGTTGTGATTTTTGTACATTTGGTGTCCTGTAAGCCTCTTATGTCTGATTATCTAATTCATTCTTCATGTTTGGAAAATTTTCTGATATTATTTCATTGAATAGATTGTTCATTCCTTTGGTTGGAAGTTCTATGCCTTCCTCTATCCTAATAATTCTTAAATTTGGTCTTTTCATGTTATCCCATAATTCTTGGATGTTCTGTTCATTTTTTTTTTTTTTCAATCTTTACTGTGTGGTCAACTCTGTTTTCAAGATTAAATATTTTGTCTTCATTGACTGAGGTTCTGTCTTCCAAGTGATATAATCTGTTGGTGATATGTTCTATTCAGTTTTCAGCTTGGTTTATTGTTTCTTTCATTTCAAGGATTTGTATTTGGTTCTTTTTCAGAATCTCTATCTCCTTATTAAAGTAATCTTTTGCTTCTTGTGTTTGCCTATGTAGTTCTTTATTGAAATGATCTGCTGTTGCCTGTATTTGCTTTCTTATATTTCCTTTATTTTGAAGAACATTTTAATTATGTACATCCTGAAATGATTCTCTGACACTTCTTTTGCTGTGCTGACCATGGATTCTAATAATGTAGTATCTTGGTTTGTTTGAGGCACTTTCTTCCCTTGATTTTTTCATGTTGTTTGTGTGTTTCTTTTCTAGCCCTGCAGATATGAGGTGTTATAATTTTTATCCTATAGGCTTATAGATTACCTATAGGGTTCCAATACCTCTCCTTTAAGGGAGAGACCAATATTAACAGATCTCAATACAAACTATATAATTTTACACCAACTAGCTCCTAATAGCTCCTAAATGCATTTTTGGCTTTGTCACAATGTACAGAAATTGAGTTCAATTACCATCTACTATATAAACAATAGGTTTACACAAGGGTCTACAGTTTCTGCTGGTGGGCTAGACAGAACGGGGGTGAGGAGGTAGCATAAGATGTTAGGGAGGTAGGAAGTGGCGATATAGTTATTAGATCCTAGAAAACATGAAAGAAGAATCCAAAAGAAGTTGTCTATTGATAAAAAGCCAGAAAGATATTTGAGGAAGACAAGTACATAGGAAGAAAATAGAGTACAAGTAATAAGGAGACATAAACATTAATAAAAATAAAACATGTATAAGTGGAAGTTACAAGACTATGTAATAGAAATGGAGTATACTAATCAGATATCCTAGTAGCCTAATGCATAAAAAATCCTTGACTTCACAAGTGTTGGGGATATGAAGGCAGGAAAGGAGTGAGGGAGAGAAAAGAAGAAAAAGAAAGGAAGAAAAGAGAAAAAAGGAAAAGAAAAGGAATACAAGGAAAAAAATAAAAGTCTCAATGTAAATAAACAGGATTGTTTCCCAGTTGTCTGTTGCTTACTGGTATCTGCCCACTCAGGTCAAAGATGGTGAAGCTGGAGTCTCACAAAGAAGACATCTGCTTCAGAGATAGGGTGAAGGGCTGGGCAGGGTGGTGGTGTTGGGTGACCTGTTCGGAGATGCAGCTCTGTGGTATGCAGTGTGGAAGTAAAAGTTTGTCTCCAGATCCTGTCCTGTGTCCTCAGGTGTAGGTGAACAGGGAGATTCTGCCCTGGTAAATGGAGATCCACACAAGAGTAGCAGTCAGATGTCCTGCGAGGAGCAGGGAGTCCAGTGAGGGAGCAATGGCTAGGGATCCTGCGTTGGTGGGCAACCAAAGGTCCTGTGAGGTGTGTGGGCACTGGAGCCAGGAATCCTGTGCAGGAGCAGGCTTTGTATGGGCAATCGGTCAGAGTCTTGTGCCAGCTTGGGGTCCTGTGCAAACACAGGGGCCTGGTGACCCCGCAGGCATGTGAGTGGAGTTCCTCCATGAAGGTAGCTGTCAGGTGTCCTCTAAAAACTTGCTGAGAAACAGTGTTTCCACTACTTTAAACTTGGGTCCTGGAGAGGCTAAGAACGCCATGTCAGTCTAGGCCACCACCTTGGAACCGATTTCAATGTTATGTGATACTTAAAAGAATTATTCTTGATCTTTATAATAGCTTTTTTATTTCTGGATTATATTTTAATGTTTCAACATAAGTATTTTATCACTAATTTTTTGATAGTCTTCATATCTGAAAGCCACAGGCTCTAATTTTGTCTACTGAAATTGGGAGATAACTAGGTTTAAGATATATTTTTCTAGAAAGTATTCATCTTCATTTCTGATATTACTTTAACATTCCACTAGTCAGGGATCACTTTAAATTTGTATTTCTGGGATGGGGTTGTAGCTCAGTGGTAGAACGCTTGCCTAGCACATGTGAGGCACTGGGTTCAATTCTCAGCACCACATATAAATAAACAAAAGTAGTGTGTCCACCTACAACTAAAAATATTAAAAAAATAAAAAATAAATTTGTATTTCCTATTGAAGTATATTGAACAAAGCACACAGTATAAATTAAAATGTGTAGAGCATATTTGTGGGTGGAGAACATACTTATTTTATCAGATCCTAGGGCAGAATTACTTTTTATTATTTAGAACTGAGGGCAAGATTCTTTACTGAATTTATTCTCATACATGGATTCTACCACTTGCTTTTTCTTTCACAGATTCTGTAAACCTTCAAGGATCTGGTTTCTTGAGCAAGGGGGTTCCTACTTCCACTTCATTAACCTTAACTCCTTTTCTATAGTCTCTACATGACCATGACAATCTACTGCTTTCAGTTTTAGAATCAGCCAATGTTCTCAGGGCAGCCATGGATTTTGCTCACATTCATCACAATAGTTTTCATTCCAACAAAAGAAATCCTCCAGGATTTTATTTTTTTAAGATAGTTTAGCCAGCATTCTAAAGAATCTTTTCCCAATATAAATAAGTAGGTTGGATGAAGCAGGAAAGTTTCTAAGAACATTTATTCAATAATATTTATATAACAAAGATATTATTTCTGTAAAACCAGATGACCAAAAGGAGGCGAATTAAAACTACTGGGCAAGGCTTTATTGGAAATACATGCTCTCCGGCTGAACCCTCCCGTCCATCAGAGTGTCCAGGAAAATGGTGCACGTTTTCCAGGTACAGAAAATTTTAAAAGGCCGGGCCAGGAAGGGGAGGGTTTAGGGCAAGAAGAGAAGGTCAAAGTCCTTCCTGGATAAGTCAGGAAAAGCTCACTGATTGACAGGAGGCGCCTCTACTGGTGATGTCAGCGTCTGGCTGGCCGCTCAGTTCCGCAGCTGCTTTAACCGGCCCCCCTAACTGGACATCCTGTACCCTGAACCGATCTAATAATTTCATGTTTTAAATTTCACATATCCTCTGGCATTTTAGTCCAGGAAAACATGAACTCAGGTGAGAAGTCACCATATATTTATTTTTATCTTTCCTTGTTTAAAATAAAAAAAAAAATGTAGGCGGAATTACATAGCAAATCCCCATATACCTAATGCTCAGATTTGTCAATTATAACCTTAAAGGCTAGTTTTCTTTCATTAGCACTACCTAGTTCTCTAGTTCTTAACTATTTTGAAGCAAATCCAAGACATATGTACTTTAGGTCTAGTTCAATAGGCAACTCAATTAGAGAAGTCTGTTTAAAATAGCATACCCACAGGATCATTACATACTGTATACGTAAATATAGCTGATCACATATATTGTAATATGGACCAAATAGCACTAACAATAGGTAATCTGATATGCCAAAATATTGAGGAGAACTTTATCACAATTAGAACTTTAACAGAGTTATATGTGCTACATTGTGAGTTTGTAGAATTTCTGACCATTAGATTATCAGTTATCAGCATGAAGCAAAGGAAACTACCTGGGTGAAGATTAATTCTGTCTCCAGTATTGTTTATATGACATCTTATTGTGTTCACAGGACAACCTAATTAGCCAAACTGACAGTAAATTTAGTTTTATATAATCCAAGTGTAAAAGATGTTATTAAAGATTTTGAACTACAAATCAGGTATTTGGATTTATAGTCCCTTCTGATATTGAATTTCAGGTATGTATATTAAGTAGAAATTTATCAGTCATGGGTAGGATTTTTTTTTTTTTAATGAAAAAACTTGTGAAAAGATGTTCTTGCTCTTTGGAATAAGCACATTCTGATTCTAACTTTAAGTAAATAGTCCTGTCCATATGTATTTGCCTGTAAATATTTGTCAGATACAGTTTCTATGAAAGTTTTTGTTCTTTCCCAGTGAGATTTACCTCAACCATTATTCGACATATAAACTTTAATGTGATTTGTAACATAAAAACAAGTTTATTTTTGCCATTTTAGTTTATCTTTAACGTATTTGTGATTATTCACTCTCTCTGTACAAAAGGACGTGTTTGAATGAAGGAAAAGTGAATTGCAATTATCCTGTTGCTATTGAACCTATGACTCATAATTAACATGATCTTTGTCAGTCTGATATTTCAATTACTGAGTCCAGCAATACAATTTTATTATAAGTGTCAGACAATATACATGTTAAAAATTGCTTCATTATTGTAAAATATTATTATGTATATGTGTGTATATATATTTAGATGTCATAAATATATACAACTTTCTCTACACACACTTTTACATTTAGTTGTTTATATATGTGTTTTATATATATACATAAACACATATATCTGTATATAGGTATGACTTCTGTATGATGCTAAACTGTTACATCCTTTTATTGTCAAATTATTATTTTGATAAGCACCTACATAGTTTATCAATTATATGCTACATTAAACATTTCATTTTCCCTAAATGTCTACATAGTTTCAATATCTGTTATTAGAAAATTAATACAAATCTTATTTGAGCATTTTTAATATTTCCCATTTGCAGATTTATTTCTATGTGCTGTCTGTCATCCATGAATATTCTCAGCCATATCTTACTGAAAAAGTCTCCAATCCAAAAATATTCACATTTTACTCATCTTTTAAGATCGAAGTCCTTTTCTCTCAACCTAATTTACATTTATCCATTCAACCATAAAAAATCCTTTTACTTTCTGAGTTCTTCTTGTCCTTACTTTATAATCTTCTTTTTATTTGTATTTACTTTCAGGTAACATTTGTTTATAACTAAGACTTCAGAAGAATTGTAATTTGTTGAAAAGATACAGGCTGTTTTCTTACCTCCATCTCCCAACAGTGCCCCTGTAAATGCATTTAAAGGTCTGCTCACAGGATAGTTATTAATAAACACCTCTTGAATTACTTAAGCCTAAGTGAGTAATATTTTTCTCAATAATAAGGGCTGTTTTCACCAATATTATTTAACGTTGCTGACACAGGTAGTTTTAGCTTTCCTATTTAGACAATGAGAATTTATTTTTGTATGTGCCAATTAACTCACAGTGATCAATATAGATTTAATTGAAGTTAGCAAGGGAATTTAGAAGACAAAAATAACTGGAGTGAATGTTAAATCTTCCATTATACTCTTAATAGTTCTTTGTCATCCATTTTCTTTAAGTTTACTAAGTTAAAGACACCTTTATTACAACTAATTGCACAGTATCCACAAACATTCTGAAACATGAATTTTCATCTGATCCTAAAATTAGGCTAAACCCTTCACTGTTTTGTATATAGAAAAACATATTGGCCTCATTAAGATTAGTAATGAGAATCAATTTTATAAGGATTAATCTGAATTTTATGCATGTCATTCTAACTGGGCTAATGAAATGATTTTGGTTGCCAGAAGCATTTCAGTCTGGCTATCTGGAGTGCAGCATTTTACATGAGCTGCCAGAAATAAAAGCATTCATTTGCACTTCTAGACAGAAAATGTGGGTGTCTACAGACTGCCATGCAGAACTAGAGAAACCCAATTGGACAATAAAAACCTTTGAAGTGTCTCTCCAGATGGCTGAGCTGCTGCTCCTTCACGTGGAACTGCAACACCCCACTTTAGGTGATGGCATTTCTCCCTGTCTATGATAATTCAGAAGAAAAGTTTGGAATTCAAAGAACAGTATCCGGCTTGGTTGGTGATCAATATTTTTAGAAGGATTTTTTGAGGTGTAATATTTATCATACTCCTGATGATAGGAATACATGTTTATTCAAATAACTGAGCAAACATGAACTTTCTTTTCAAACAAGAGCAAATGTCTAATGATGCATAAAGAAAAATGGCAGAGGTAATGGTGATTAACAAATTGATATTCTGTTAACCGACAACAGTATTTTTTCTGTTAGAATGAATGAATTGAGGACATATTCCTTGTGTTTTGCATGATACAAATTATTTGAGTGTCATTATAGCTTTTAGAAAAAAATGACTAATGGTTATACAAATGTTATTCTCAGAGCCTGTTGCCTGAAATGGTAGCCAGTAGCTTCTGGATATATTAGATTTTATTGGTATTGTACAGATGTGTATAATCACTGCTTTGCTTTGCTTGAATAGAAGCCATCTGTTTATCTTAGGATGATTAGAACATTTAAAAATGTTAATCTTTTTAAGCAGAATATAAATTCTATTTACTAATTTATTCATTTATTTTTACGTTTTATGAGATTTAAAGGATCACTGTATGGGAAAGACTCCCTGGATATCTTAACTTCAAAAAACACTTGAATTGTGAGGAAAAGTATTGAAATTGACAGTTAAAAATATTTTTCTGACAAAAGATTGCATTAGATGCATTTTTTCTAAAATGTTATATTAAACATGAATTGATTCTACCTACATATTGAACAGATCATTTTATTCAATGTTTTTATACAAAAATGATATATTTTATTGATTTATTAGGTTTTCATATCCACTGGGGTAAAAAGCAAAAATTTGGCCAACTTCAATCTCTTTTATTTTTTTGCAGTGCTGGGAATGAAAACCAGAGCCTCATGAATGTGAGTTAAATTGCTCTACAATGGCGCTACACCCACCAGATCCTTGTTTCAATCTCTTTTGTTGGTATGAGTATAATTTTCTGATATTGATTCATTCTTGAATTTGTGAAAAAATGCCTCACGTATAGGTGCATATATACTATAATGTGCACTATATATACTGTATGTACACACACATACACGCTCTGCTTGTTCCAGCTATCTGTTGCTCCATAACAAAGTACTGCCCAATTAAACAACATACATTTTAGTAAGTCTTAAGATTTTGCAGATTAGGAATTTGAAGAAGACTCTGCTGAGTAATCTTGCACTCCAGTGCTGTGCACACACCATTTAATGCTATTTAGCTAGTGAGATTGAACTGGAGGTCTGTTAGTTTCATTCATTTTCACTTTTGGTCCTTCCCAGGATGAGTGAATATGTGGAGATGTACCTTGGAGAACCCGTACTGGGCTCTCTGTGTGTTCTGGGCTTCCTCACAGCATGTTACAGTCAGGTGATTTGAAGTCTCACATGTCAGAACAAGGTTCCAAGAGCAATAGTAACAGGACCTTTAAAACTTCAGTTTTTTCTGGGGTTTAGTATTTAGCCTTAACTTTTCATTTATTAATTTTTAATATTTTTCAAGTTATTGGTTAAATTCATCAACACATCCTTCCAACATCTTGTCATAGGTTTTTGAATTTTTTCTTTTTCTTCCTTCTTCTCCTCTCCCTCCCCTCCCATACTTTTCCCTTCTTTCCCTTCCCTTCTCTCTCTTTCTCTCTCTCTCTGTTACTTTTTGCCTTTTTCACTCATTCTTTTGTGAAAGTACATCCATTGGTAAATATCTATGTCTCAGTCTTTAATTTGCCCTTGATAATGAACACTAACTTACCTTAATTTTGAATGAACAGATTGACCATTATTTTTCTTCAACAATTTTTGTCAGTTTTAATGGTATTTTGGTAATCGATTTTGATTGTTTTCATCTAAATGTATTTAACTAATACATAAAGCATAGGAATTGTTCATATTGTTGGAGTAGTATGTAATGTTTGAATACACATATACAGTGTGTAATTTAAGTCAGAGGGAATATATCTATTTCCTCAAATATTAATCATACCTTCATGGTGAAAACATTCAAACTCCTTTCTTCTAGCTTTTTAAAATAAACAGCACAGTATCATTATTTATAATCATCCTACTGTTCATGAGCACACCAGATGGTCTTGCTCCTATGTAGCTGTAACATAGTACTCATTGATCAGCATTGCTCTTGTCCCTCCTCCCTGAGTCTCTCCTAGCTTCTGATAACCACCACTCCACCCTCAATTTTCATAAGATCAACTTTCTATATTCCACATGAGAGCAGGATCCTATGGTGCCTTTCTGTTTTAACTGTTCTTGTTGTAACATTTTAACTGTTCTTGTTGATAGGAAGCTAATTTTTAAAATATTGTTTCCACTTTTTGTGTAGGAATTAGTTTCTATTTCTGTTATCCCTCTATTTCTCTGAAGAAGTAAAAAGTACTTTAAGGTATAAGTCATATGGAAATTATCTAACTATCATCTACCTATCTATCCATTTATCTATCTACCTACCTATCTACCTACCTACCTGTATGTCTGTCTGTCTATCTACACATACAGTACTTTTTATGTATTGTTTTGCTGGGGGTGGAGGGTTTTGGAATTGAATCAAGGCATCCTTTATGCTAGGCTAGACTTCTACCACTGGGCTATCTCCCAGCCCCATCTCTAATTTTCTTAATATTGGGTATCTTTATATATTAGGTACTGTTGGATTTATTTCTGAGAAATTATGCTTTTGTCATTAATGATGATTTTGATCATTTGCCCATTATTCTTTCTTTTTCGCTGTACCTTCATTGTATTAAAAAAATACTTTTAATTTTGGTTTGAGCTGAAGCAACATGCTTAATTTGGGGGCCTAAAAAATCTATTTTTTAAACAAGCAGATGGTTTGGCTCCTTCTCTGGTCAAGGGTCTGTGATATTCTCTTTCTTCACACTTTGATTTTAGGTTTGAGAAAGCTTTAAATCTGGGAAAAAGTCAGTGTTAGTTTTATGAAACCTTATTTTTGAAGTGGGAAGGATACTACTAACTACACACTTGACCTCTAGTTCCCATCCATTAGCCTCATGCCTGTCATTTTTAATTTTTGAATGAAAGTCTCTCTCTCTCCCTTTCCATGCTTCCTCTGCAAAAATAGAATACCTATCAGCTCCCACTTGTTTCCAGACCAAGAGAATAAGCCATGCTTTCTGTTCTGTTTTACTTTTGCTTTTTATTGTCAAAGATTTCATTATGTACAGTTGACTTTTGCATTTTTATTTTATATTTTATCTAAGCTTTTATGATTTGGGACAGAAATTCTATTAAGCACCCAACTTATGAAATTATAAATGACTGGAAGTTGAGACTAAAACCAAATAAATTATATAATTATTAATTAATATCTTATTCTTGGTCTTTCTACAACTTGTACCATACAATAATAGAGAGAAATAACTGATAAAATATTAATATTGTGCCTTTGGTTTAATTTTGAGTATTACAAAAAAATTTAGTTTGTTTTAAATGTTCATCAAAGTAATGTATGTCTGATTAAAATGTATATATCTTACATATATATGTGTGTAATATATATATATGTCCATCTAAAGGTACAATAATAGGAGAAATAACTAGGACAGGACTGAGTAAAATATAGTTAAATTTCATAAAATAAAATGGTTTAGATTCAGCCATAAATCTCTGATAAATTCCTGGAAACTGGTCCCAGAAACAAGATATAATATACAAAAAATGGTATGTGCATTTAACTTCCGCCAAATATTATGTATATCTATTTATCAAACAAAAATCCCCATGATCATCATCATCATCATTACTATTATTATTATTATTATTATTAATTTTGAGATTGGGTCTCACTATGTTACCAAAGCTGAACTCCTGGGCTCACATGATCCTTCCACCTCATCCACTCATGTAGATGGCTCTACTAGCATACAAACTGTGCCCAGCTGAAAACATTTTGAGAGTTTAGGTGTGAGGCTGTTGTTTACTCATCTTTACATTCAACAGCTATAGTAAGTATTTTATAGGAACTAAAATAGATAACTATAAGAATATGAAAATGAGGAATCAAGAAGTAGTCACCAAAGGACATTCAACAATGCACCAAAACTGCTTAGTAGCTTAAAAACCATAAGATTTTTGTTTTTGTTTTCATTGTTGTTCTTTCTAATTTGTGATTTGATGTGTATTTGATTTGTCTACAAGAAGTTATATTATAATAAGTGGCTAATAAAAACACCAAGAATATACTCGCCTCATGTAAATCTTTTTTCTTAAAAAATAATTTGTATCAAAAATTAAAATGTGTAGTATGGCAATGACTCCAGAAAAGTACATTGTATATCCAAGAGGGAGAAGTGAGAGAATGTTAAACTTCTCGAAAATAAGGAATCTGGAGTCAATCATTGTGAAGGTGATGATTGAAGCAAATTAGATTGTCAATGATGGTCTCTACAAATAACAGAAAAGAATGGAGCAGGGATCCACCGAAGTCTTTATAAATTTATTTGTTGGACACAGAATATCTCCTAGCTTCTATTGCATGTGATTTATCTAATCTTTTAATAATTGCTTTGCTTTTAATAATTTGCTCTTTTAATAATTTTTAATAATCATATAGCAAATTTTTAAATTCTCTTGTGAATTTTTTGAAAGTTATTGTGTAAATATTTAAATAAATCTAAGCTTTATCATGATGTACACATGTAAATTTGTCAAGTGAATTGGAATATTAAATTATTATTTAGTCATGATTTTAAAAGCTTTTAGAAACGTATTTTCTCTTGGTTTTTAAAAGAAGAAAATAAGTAACAGTTTTCTATTTGTGGACCAAAAGCATAGTTTTTAATATATATAAACACAACACAATTATAACAGTATAAAAATTCTTAATTAAAATGGTCAATTTGAGTTGTTACAAATAATTGAGCTAATGCATTCAGAAATATATCTTAAGTGTACATATACATACTTCATTAGATATTATTTTGACATCTGTTTTGTATATCAAATTTATTTTGGAGCTCAGCGGTAGAGTGCTTGCCTCGCATGCGTGAGGCCCTGGGTTCAATCCTCAGCACCACATACAAAAGCAATAAAATAAATACATTGTGTCCATCTAGAACTAAAAAAAAAAAAATTAAAAAAAAAACATAGGACAAATTTTATATATATTCACACAATTGGAAAAAATATGATAATATGTGTCTTTAATTTTAAATATAATAGCAAATGTTTGGAACTCTGGACTTAGAATTTATATAGCTGTTAATTTTATTCAAATCTTTTGAGTTAGTTTTACAAATACTGATATTGTAAAACATTGGAGTTCTTTGAAGTACTCTAACCAACATTTGTGCATTCAATTGTTTATTAATAACACATGGTAAAGCATTTCTACATTGTTAGAATATCATGATTATGACTTATAAACTGCAAGATTTTATTTTCTATATTTACAGAGCTGCCTTAGACCTGCTGTGAACAACAACAACAAAAAAACCTGATAATCTGCTGTGGTCGTGGGAGGCTAATAGACAAGCTGGTCCTTGTGAGTTCTAACTTGCAGTGAATGGTTTCTTTATCATTAAATATTGTGGAAAGAGAAGTATTTGCAGTCTTTTGGATAGGTTTGTTTTCCTATATACAAAAGAAATGCTCTGTTAAATATTTATCCTGGCTTTAAAATGGTCAAATGGTCCCTGGGTGCGGTGGTGCATACCTGTAATCTCAGAGGCTCAGGAGGCTAAGGCAGGAGGATGGTGAATTCAAAGCCAGCCTCAGCAACTTAGCAAGGCACTTAGCAACTCAGTGAGACCCTGTCTCTAAATAAAATATAAAAAAGAGCTGGGAATGTGGCTCAGTGGTTGAGTGGGTTCAAACCTCAGTACCAAAAAAATAAAAATGGTCAAATGGTATTGATTCCTGAATTTACTGAATAATATTTTAGCAAATGTACATGATAGGAGTAGCTTCTGAATATCAGAGAACTACTATAGTCAAATCATAAAATTCATAGTAATAACCAATCTTCAGTATATTTAGCACTGGATTTATAAGAACACAAAATGAATTTTTATTCACTTTTTAAGCTACATTTATGGTGTACAACATGACGTTTTGATATCAATATATATAAATAATTAGATTATTAGAAGTAAGTGATTTAACCTATTTTACCTTCCATAGTTGTCTCCATGTGTGTGATAAAATACATAAATTTGGAAAATTGAATATGGAGACTATAAATAAACTATTCTGTATATGTTTTGTCAGTACTAGTTACTCAGTCACATTAACTGATCTGTTTGGAAACATTATTATAACTTTTGATGATAATGTAACAGTCTAAATAAGTACCTTAAAAGGCATTGATTCTAAAAATATAAAATATAGAGATAGTTTCAAAAAATTTTACCTTTACCATTCATTTAATATGAAAATTGCATCCTTGCCAGTGTTCTACAATTATAATTCTGGAACAACTTAACCACATGAATCTTCTAGAAGACATTTTGCCCTTGGCAGTTGCTATTTATTTAAAAACCTAGGAAACTTTCACATTAGATATTAGATTGGTGTCATCAATATTATGATTAGACTTAATACAAACCAATAGACATTATTAAGTCATGGTAGATCTAAAATTAGGTGTAAATCAGTTACACTGCACAAGACAGTGCACGCATCTAACTTTGTAAGAATACAACTGATTTAATTTCCATAAATTTTAGGCAATAAAAGGGATATAGCAACAAAATACTAGAATTTATACCAGATGCTAATGATGTAGCATAGATCCCACTTTAAAGTAGAAAAATGCTAAACTCCCTTCTTTTCCTGTTTCCTCATCTTGTGTGTATTTCTACTGTATACCTCTTACATAGTAGCAACTAGAATTTGATACAATGAAATCAACAGTGTTTTAATGAATATTTCAGTAATTAAATCATTCACATTATTTTCAAATCTTATAGAATAGTTCTAGGTTTAAGATTCTTCTAAATTCAATTCAATTTAGAAGATTTAGAGGAGTCTTCCAAAGCATATATATTTTGTTTTTCTTCTGAGAATATGGGAGTATTTATGAGTATTATTAAGCAATCAATATCATTCTATTAAATTAATAAGCAATTGGATTTTCTTTATATCTTTTAGCAAATAGAATAAAGTCCTTTCAGAAATGTTGAAGAATGAGCCGGGCATGGTGGCTCACGCTTGTAATCCCAGCACTTAGGGAGGCTGAGACAGGAGAATCGCGAGTTCAAAGCCAGCCTCAGCAACGGCGAGGCACTAAGCAACTCAGTGAGACCCTGTCTCTACATAAAACACAAAATAGGGCTGGGGATGTGGCTCAGTGGTCGAGTGCCCCTGAGCTCAATCCCCAGTACCAAAAAAAAAAAAAAAAAAAAGAAATGTTGAAGAATGTTAACATCGGAAAATAAGACATCTAATTTTCTCACTACAATTTCAAATATCTTAAATATGCTCCATTAAAACCTCCAACATCTGGAGAACTGTTCTGATTAAAGAGGGTCATCCATTGTTAAATATTCACATTTTTTTTTTTGGAAATTATCACTTGTTCTCTTTCCTAAGGTCTACTCATTGCCTACAGTATTGCTCCCTAAACTTCTCTGTCTCCTATTCTTTTATTTCCACTATGTACTTCTTAGATGTTTACTTATAATTTTTTGTGCTTCTAAATCTACTAGTATGTTCCCCTGAAGCTATGTTTTAAAGTCTTGGTCCCCCGCTTATGGTAGTATTGAGACATGGTAAAAACTAGGAGGTAGCCCCTATTTGGAAGAATTAGGTCACTGGAAACATGCCATTCTAGGGTATACTGGAACCACAATCCCTTCTCTGATCTATTTCCTTTCTCTGCTTCCTGGCTGCCATGAGTTAAACAGCTTTTATCTACTATGTGCTTCTACCATGATGTGCTTCCACTGCCTAGCACTATGCCCGAAGATATGTGACTAATTGATCATGGACTAATATCTCTGAAACTCTGACACCTTGATATGAATAAGCAATTCCTTCTTGGAAATTGTTTTTATCAAGTATTTTGTCATGCCAAAGGAAAATTGACTTATACAACTCCCAAACCATTCCATCAGTATTTTGATAACAACATCACAAAACACTCACTGTTCAGTATGACTTCAGACTCCTATGGGTTTCACCACTTTTATATCATCTGCTGTTGGAATTATCTCCAAAATATGGGTTCCTGTATTTTGTTGATTCCCCTACCCCTGACAAATGTCAAAAGCAAAAGGTAAACATTTACAAGTTTCTCCAATTCCAGAAAATGAGAGGTCAAGTAAAGAGTGGTATCTTTTAGCTTCACAAACAATGCATTTTCATTATTCCACAGCAACTTTTCATGTTAGTAACATGCATGAGGAGATCATGATCCATATCTTCTATTTCCATTGAAACTTTATTCCAGCCTTTGCTTTTTCCCTTTCTGTTCTGCTATCTAGCATTCTCTTTCTTGGTATTTTTACTTTTTTTTTTTCAGCAACAGAGTTCCCAAAATCATGCACTGACTTTTTTTTAACTCTGAGTTCATAAAAGTATTAATAGACTCTACTGGAATATGAAAGTAAAATTATGCTTTTTTATACATTTTTTGGCACTGTTACCTGTGATTTCCATCTGGCATGCAGCTATCCCTCAAATATTTCACTGCACAACACAGCAGCTGGTTGTATGAGTGGATAGTGTGATATTCTTGGATGTTGAGAAAAAAAAGAACAGAAAAGGGACAGGGTAAGGTAACTTGTTATAGATCAATATTTTAAAATTGTGAAAATATAACACTCAAATTATGAATAACTTATATAATAATATCTAATATATATTGTTTCTAAATAATACAGATGCATTGGGAATATGCTTAACTGTGATTCTATTAATTAATAAATGATAGTTTTATTTTTAATATACTCTCAGGACATTAATTATATATACAGTCAACAAATCTCTACAGTCATCCCAAACTCACTTTCCTGAACTCAATTATAAAAGGTTCTATGTCTTAGTGCCTAAGAACCAATGATTACAATAATTTGCCTAATATTTGGATGATACTTACCTATATATTGAGCAATTCATATAAACAAAACTTAAGAAATATTTTAACATACGGCTATGAGTGTTCCCAATGATTAAGTCCTTATAGGTAAAAAGGTCTTTCTTTGATGTTTTCTAATGTCTATGTCACTATTTCCCCTTCCTACTGACAGAAGTTCCAAATGTATTTTTTAGGTTTTTCAGAATGTTGCTCTGAAAACATTCTTAACCACCTGTTTTTTTCAGTGTTTTGGTTAGTTCTATTTAGTCAACTTCCCCAGTGGCAACTTTTCCCTTTAGTCCAATTCTGGTCAAAGACAGGTCGTAAACACCATCTGGTGCTCATGCAGCTTATTCTGTCAGTGCCCTTACAGAGTAAATAGCAGGAGAAGCCCAGTGGCAAGGGTCAGATATAGTCAGGGATTCAGCTGACTGGGAGGATCTTTATCAGGAGTCCATTCTCAGATTCTTCCCCCTTGCTTATACCTATATTCAGTCTGCATCAGTTAGCAGGTGTTCCTTTTACAATGGGAGTTTGAGATATGCTTATAAGAATATCTTTGCTTTGGGTTAAGGTCTATGAGACTTGTTAAGGTTGTCTTCTCTCCTGGGAATACCGAGGCCAGGGTAAGAAATCCCAAGGCTAGGCAGCAACATACTGCTACATGTCACACAGTGTTGGGCAAAGAGGTTTTTTTTTTTTTTTAATTTACTTGTTTATTTGTTGTTTCTGGTGTTGGAGATTGAACTCAGAGCCTTGCACCTACTAGGAAGTGCTCATCACTGAGCTATAACCCCAGTCCCACACATAGTGTTTCAGTAGGCCTTACTATTATCATAGTCTTATAGCATGACTCTTATAGTACACCATAACTCTACTCCCTGATCCTGAAGAGGTCCATCATCAAGAGACTGCATACACTTGCAATGATAGCCTATTTTCAGTGAAATCTTGAGAAATGTATTTTCTGTAAGAAGATGAGCAGGAACTGCAACATTAAGAATACCAGGAAGAATAAAAGGAGATACAGATCACTGGTGAAGATTTGGAAATCATTGGTCCAGGTGAGTAGGCCACACTAGTGTCAAGGAAGGTGGCAGGAACTCATGAGATTTGTTGAAGATAAGCCAATTTGGAAGTACCCCTCTGTAGAGCAGTCAGGAGAGGTCATATTATTAAGTATATAGTAAAATGTAACTGGGATTTCAATTTGCATTTAACTTATAACTAATGAATTAAAACAACATTTCTTATGTTTCTTGGCAATTTGGTATCACATTGGAAATATACTTTTAATTTTTTGCCCACTTTTATTTTGAAAATTATCAATAGGACTTACATCTTATTTGTATATATTGGAAAAAGTCTTTTATCATATGAATTAATTCCAAATACTTATAAAAGCATGTAGGTTATTTTTAACTCATTGATGGACATTAATCCTAAATTTCATGTAATCTAATATGTCAAACTTTACAATTAGTGCTTCATATATCCTAAATAAAATAGTTTCCCACTTCAAGGTTATACTTCTGTTATCTTATAGACTATATTGTTTTACTCTCATATTGAAATCCACAATCCAATTGGAATTGATATGTGCATATGGTAGCATTATAGACAAAAATTATTTGGTTTCACATAAACAATTGAAATAGTACAAGTTATTTAAAAGATTATCATTTTTCAATCTCCTTTGCCATCTTCATCATAATTAAATATCTCTATACATGGATTAATTTCTGAACCATTTATTCTGTTTCACTAGTTTTACATTTTTATCCTTGCATTAATATGGCAATGTATTTATTACTATTGCTTTATAAAAATTCTGACAGTGTAATCTTCCTACATTTTTCTTTAGTGCTCCTTTTCCATTCCTTTTCCTGTTTTCTTCAATTAATGTGATTTCATCACTGTACAATGTATACATATGTTGACATATTAAACTGAAACCATTAATATGTACAATTAATAAACATTAATATAAAAAGAAAATATTTTTTAAAAAGATTATCATGTCTATATTTGATCCTTTGAATTTTTAAAAATTAATTTCAGAGTAAAACTTTCACATTAAAAATAGCACAAGTCCTCAAAATCAATTATACTTTTGATTGAAATTTCAATGTATTTTTACACCAATTGGATAAAATTGACATTTTTGACCAGGTGCAATAGTGCATACCTGTAATCCCAATGACTCTGGAGGTTGAGGCAGGAAGATTGCAAGTTTTAGGCCAGCCTTGGCAATTTATTGAGACCCTGTCTCACAATAAAAAATAAAACCAGCAGAGTGTATAGCTCAGTGGTAGTGTCTCAGGGTTCAGTCCCCAGTACAAAAACAAAAACAAACAAACAAAAATGGCTGACACATTAAAAACACATGGAAAAAATTTATTTCGTGAACAGAATAATCTTTCACATATATGAATTTTTAATAACTTTAATAATACTTCGTAGATTTTTATGTTAAGTATTCCAAGTATTTTCTTATGCAAATGATCATATTTGACATTTTAATGGTACTATAAATTACATTGTTTTCCTACATTTTATTTTCTATTTACTTCTTAGTGATGTCTTTTAATACAAATATCCTTGCTAAAGAAAACATCCTTGCTAAAATTAACTTTTTAAGTCTAATATTTCCCAGTAAATTTTTTTTTGAGGGTGTACCATGTATTGAACTCAGGGGCACTCAACTACTGAGACACATCCCCAGCCATATTTTGTATTTTATTTAGAGACAGGATCTCACTGAGTTATTTAGTGCCTCACTTTTGCTGAGGCTCTTTGAGCTTGTGATCCTCCTGCCTTAGCCTCCTGAGCCACTGGGATTACAGGTATGCCCCATTGTGCTGGGCCTCCCTGGAAATATTTAGTATTCTTAATATGCACAATCAATTCATGTTACCTACAGTTAGTGAGGTTATGTTTGTTTATTATATATATTATATATTTATATTATTTTTATTCTTTTTAAAATTTTGTTCTATGTATATTTAATTTCAGTGATTTTACTTTTGTAATGAACTCCTTATCTTATAAATCTTTTAGCTCTCTGTTGAAATTCTTCTGCTAATCTTTAAATTCTTTAACCGCATTAGCCTAATTGTGCAATATTCTTCTGATATATCTAATATTTGAAACCACCTGTAATGGTAAATTTGAATTGTCAACTTGATTGAGTTAAGAGATGCTGATGATGAAGAGACTTCTGGGTGTCTCATTGAGGGTGTGTCTAGGAATGATTGGCATGTGGGATAGCAAACTAATGTTGAGCCTCTCCCTAAGCGTGGACAGCACTATCCATGGAAGCAGCAGCAAATGCAAGCTCCATTCTTCTCCAAAGTGTTCTTGATTGCTGCTGCGATGGCCTGAGGATATCAGACTCTTGCTTCTTCACTCTTCCAAGGGCATTCTGCCAGTGTTTCTCCAGGGAGTTTCCAGAAGCCTTTAGTCTCAGACTAAAGTAGCACCGTTGATCCCTCTTGTTCTAAAGCTTCAGCCTCTTGGACGTGGCAGCTCCTGGTCAATCCAGTTCTCCACCCTGCAGATGGCTATTGTGGACTATCAAGCTTCTGTTCATGCCAGTCAGTCTAATAAATCCCCTTCTTATAATCATACTTCCTGTTGATTCTGTTCCTTTGAGAACTCTGACTAATCTGATATTATTGTCCCATTTTATTTTTCTATGCTTATTTTAAATTAGTATGGGATGTTTTGTATAAAAATCTAGAGATACTCTAAAGATACTTGAACTACATACCATATTCTAATTTCTTCATACAGATTTCAATATATCGTATAATTTGGAAGAAATTTAAGTAAAATAAGATAGCCTTAATCAAATGAAAACTTGTGCTGATGTAGAGTTGTACTTTAAAACTTTTTTTGCTTCACTCTTAGATTTATGCTGTAGCTCTGTGAATATCACAAATGAAATAATATGGTACTTACAAGAGTTTCTCAAACTTACCACATCTTATGTCCAATTTTTGTCTTGTTGACCTTGTGACTGCCTGACATTTGGTTTTACTTTCTGAACTTTAATGTGCAGTTCTCAATAGGCAAATGCCTCAAAATGAAAAAGATGATACTAATCAGCAAATTACATTTCTTGATGATCTCTGGCTCCTAATGTCATTCCTGCTTTAGAAGTTCTTGAAAATTATACTTATGTTTTTCAATGTTGAGTTATTTGTGGAAATTAGATTGCACAAACAGTACATGTTGACCACTAGTGAATGCAAAATCCTTATATAAATATTTAAGTTACTATATAAATAAACATAATGGTATGTTATAAATAATTAGGCAATAAAATATATATGTATATATACATATGTATGTACATATATACATACATACGTATATACATGTGTATATATACCCATGTATATACATATATACACACATATATACATACATGTATATACATACATATACACATATATACATACATACATATATATATATATATTTTTTGAAACAGTGTTTTGCTATATTGCCCAGACTGCTCCTGAACTCCTGGGCTCAAGCAATTAATCTGCCTGAGCCTTATGAATTGCTGGTACTCTAAGCATGTGTCACAATTCCCAGTTTAGACTAATGTTTTAAGGCTGCCTTTAAAACAAAACTTGTCTTTCTTTTAGATTTTAAATTCTCCAAAATGTAATTCTAATTCAGTGAAGCAAAATAATAGAACAATAGCAAGTATTATCTATTTCCTATGTGTTACATGTGGCAAATGTTTATCATAAAAAGACTTTAAAATTTGTTGAGTCGTTATTGTGAGCCAGGCACTGTGTTATAACCTCTGTATTAAGTTTTTTTTCCAATCATGAATATATGCTTATATCTATTTCAGGTTACAAACTATTTCCAGGCAGATTGATTACACTATGAAATATCAGTCCACTAGTAAGTAGCAGAAACAATTCTTATAGATGGTTCTAGCTTTAGATTCCAGGCACTTAACCTTTCTATTATTTTGTTATGATTGAAATACTTTAAAAGTAGCTTAAGAATAGAGAGATGTCAATTCTTTTAAAATACAAATTATCTAGTAATGATCTTCAAGTGAGTGAAAATAATATAAAATCA
This sequence comes from Geosciurus inauris, assembly GCA_004024805.1. Classification (NCBI taxonomy): domain Eukaryota; kingdom Metazoa; phylum Chordata; class Mammalia; order Rodentia; family Sciuridae; genus Geosciurus; species Geosciurus inauris. Next base: position 55,468 of record PVHX01004766.1, on the reverse strand, counting down.
ATTCACTCTAAACTTGTCAACTAAGAATGCTAGGTATTACAAATTTCAATTTAGAGTTAATAAATGTTTGTTAAAATTCATATCTCTAGGTGCCATCTTAGAACTACCCAGTGGGTCATCTGAGTTTTTAAAACAGTTGATTTATATGTACATTCAGATTTCAGAAGTGCTATGCTATTAAAAATGTTTCCAAATAAAAATATGCATTGGAAAAAAGGATAGCCTCTTCAGCAAATGGTGCTGGGAAAACTAGAAATCCATATGTAACAAAATAAAATTAAACCTCTCTCACCCTGCACAAAATTCAACTTGAAGTGGATCAAGGACTAGGCATTAGAACAGAGACCCTGCAACTAACAGAAGAAAAGGCAAGCCCAAATCTATATCATGTCGGCTTAAGAACTGACTTCCTTAAATAAACACCTAACGCACAAGAGGGAAAATCAAGAATCAACAAATGATATGGAATCGAACTAAAAACTTTTTCACAGCAAAGAAAACAATCAAAAATGTGAAGAGAGAACCTATAGAATTGAAGAAAATCTTTACCACAGACACCTCAGATAGAGCATTAATCTCCAGGATATATAAAGAACTCAAAAAACTTAACACCAAAAAACCAAATAACACAATCAATAAGTGGGCAAAAGAACTAAACAGACACTTCACAGAAGAGGAAATAAGACAGGTCAACAAATATATGAAAAAATGTTTATAATCTCTAGCAATTAGAGAAATGCAAATTAAACTACACTGAGATTTCATCTCACTCCAGTCAGAATGGCAATTATCAATAATACAAGAGGATATGGGGGAGGATGTTGGCAAGGATGTTGGCAAGGATTACTGGTGGGAATGTATATTGGTGCAACCATACATGGAAAGCAGTATGGAAATTCCTCAGAAAACTTGGAATGGACCCAGCTATCCCACTTCTGGGTTTATACCCAAAGGACTTAAAATCATCATACTACAGTGAAAGAGCCACATCAATGTTGATAGCAGCTTAATTCACAATAGCTAAACTATGGAATCAAACTAGATGACCTTCAACAAATGAATGGATAAAGAAAATGTGATACATTTACACAATGGAATATCACTCAGCCATTAAAACCAAAATTATGGCTTTTGCTGATAAATGGATGGAACTGGAGAATATCATGTCGAGTGAAATAAACCAAACTCCAAAAAGCCAAACACCAAATGTTTTCTCTGATGTGGATGCTAACTCACAATAAGGGAGGTGAGTAGGGAAGAATAGATCTCATTTGAGATTAGTAACTTTTAGCTCTTTCATTCTATTTCTACATCAAAACAATTCATTTAAGAAGTAACTGGTGTCCCTCACCTATACCCCAAGGTGAATAGTATAACTTGAAAATTATATAGTCTTAGAGGCGGAAATTGCTTTAAAGATCTTATACAGCTGCCATTTCCCACTTGCTAAGTACTACTTCAAAGCCATTCAATTTACTTCCTGTTGGAGTATTTTATTTGTTTTAACCTAAAAAGCTTAAATTTCATTAGGAATAGTGATACAATGCACAATGTTTCCATTAAAATAGCTTTTCATAAGATAGGAAGAGACAGGAAGTTCCTATCTTTACTCTCTTAAATATCAAACTATTTGAAGACACCTAAAACTATACAAAATGAAATAAAAATTAAAAATAAATAACATATATATATAAGTATAAAAATCAATCATCAGTTTAGTTTAACTCAAGCTTAGGCTATAATTTTTCCTTTTTTGAAGCAAGGAGCTATTTCTTTAGTGCCTCTGAACAGCTATCCATTATATGTTTTTTATTTCTAAATAGTTATACATGATAGAACGTAGATATGTGGATGCTAATTCACAATAAGGTGGGGATTAGGGAAGAACAGAAGTACTTTTGATTAGACAAAGAAGAATGAAGGGAAGGAAGAGAAATGGGAATAGGAAAGATAGGAGAATGAATTAGACATTACTGTCCTATATGTGTATGTGATTACACAACCAATGTAATTCTACATCATGTACAGCTAGAAGAATGAGAAGTTATACTCCATATATGTATATGTCAAAATACATTCTATTATGTATAAATAAAAACAAATAAAAATATTTTAAAATTTGTAATTCTATACAATGTACCTTAAGTTTATCCATAATAGAAAAGGCAGAGACAATTCCATAGATGATTACCATGAAAACCAGTCAGCCCTATCGATTTTGTCATTATTGAGATTTTAAAGTCAATTGTTAAATTGGATTGTTAGGAATCCAGAGAATTTACCCAAATATAATGTTTGCCTTCTATGGGAGAGTAAGCTCTCTGTTTTCTTAAAGAATGTTACATCAACTTTTAAACTTTGATCTGTATACAAGCTACAGATGTTGTGTTACATGAATAAACACAATGTCAAGTTAATCAAATTAGTCCAAACGTAAAAAATATTTGTGGGAAAATTTATCTAAGAGGCTCAGTGGATAACCCCAACTTCCTTTAACTATCATAACAGAGGAAAGCTGCAAAGGAGGGAAAGATTCATATGAATTATTCAGAGACCATTTGAATTTATAAATATATTTCTGTCAGTTATGCAAAGATAAAAGATACCTGTATGTCTTATTGCTAATACACAAATTTTCTGATTAGGTGAATTATTTCACTAGAACTTGCAAAATGAATCATCAGTTTTTCCTGTTGAGAAATACTTTCAAAACACTTGGTGTGAGAGAAACTTACTTTACAAATTTAAAAATTAATGAATTATACAAGTTTTTGTTAAAGATAAAATTCAATACCCTGTTATCCCAAAACTTACAAAACTTTAAGTAAAGTAACATATTTTTAGTTCAAAACTGTAAAAATTTATAATAGGATTTGATGTTGACTTAAAGATATCCCCCTGGTCTAATGATGACCTATCTATACATCTAAACACTGTCTCAATTACATAATATTTTTAGTTGTATTATGCAGCTTAGATCTGCTTTTCCATTTTCTCTCTGTTCCACTGTGATCTTTCAAAGCCAAGTTTCTCATATGCATATATATGTAACACTGAAATATTTCCAAGATATTAACCAAATATAACTTTCTATACTATAGAAGTAGAAGATTGAATTTTATTTAAAAAACATGAAGAACTGTGTTGAAAAGAACAGTATCACCTCAAAGGAACTTAGGAAGCAAGAGAGAATGAGTTACAGAGGTTGTGATACAAGCCATAATTAAATTATTTTTAAGTCAGATAAAGTCATTAGGTTAACTTCACCCAGGATATTAATTTGTCTTTCCCAATAAAACTAAAAAAATTCCATAGTAGTTTGTACCAAACTACATTTTTGTTTCTACTTTTTGCACTCTACAACTATATATTTTGTGTGTTCAGAAGTTCCTAATGTGCTTCCTCATCCAAACATGGAATATATGTCACTAGATGGATCTTGCCTTTTCAAGAACTCAAGCAAGCTGGGGTGATGCCACATGCCTAGCAGGAGTATCACAGGTTTGAGGCTGGCCTAGGCAACCTAGTAAGACCCTATCTCAAAATAAAAAATAAAAAGGGCTAGGGATGTAATTCAGTGGTAAAACACTCTTGGGTTTAATTCCCAGTACCAAAAATGTAAATTAATTAATTAATTAATTAACTTTAAAAAGAATTCAAATACATACTTATTTTAATGTATTTACCAACTTAATGAATGATATGAATCATTAATTTATATAAGGTTTTCTAGTCTAGACTAAAACTGATCTATATTTCATTTGGAGTATTAATTAATTATCAAATAAAAATAACTTAAATCACAGGTCTAACAAATGAATATGTACTATAAAAAGCTGAGAAACACTTGGAAAATAGTGGAACAATTAAGCACTCAATTAATTAGAAAGAAATGAATGTTTGTTATCAAATTTGAGCAAACTAATCTATGGCATTAGTTCTTTTAGGTGGGTTTATACAAACTAAAACAAAACTGGATGACATGAAGTTTCCAAATGTTACCTAATAGATTGTGATTATATAAATAATTATTGCCTCCCTCTGCTGATATAGAGGTGACTAAATACTAATTTCCAACAATAATTCGGATCTGTCATTCTACAGATGGTATGTCATAAAAAGATTCAGACTTCATAACTATTTTAGCTACTCTGGAACCTCGGCTTGACCCAAAGGAAAACTGGTGAGATTACTACTTGTGAAATAGTATTATCTTTGCTTAACTAGTAAAGATGGTAGCAGATAAATATCAGTGCCAGATTAGCAGAACATGTAGTTTTTACAGTTGAGATCACAAGTTTGTAGTTGGTGGTTTTTTAAGTAATATTGCATATCACTGAAATCACTTCCCTTAATTATTGTGTCAATTTACCTAAGAGAGAATGTTACCCCTGATGATTTTTAGCCAATCATTTTAATTGAAGTGGGGAAATGAGAATAAAACCAAACAGAAACAGCAGAACACAACTTATTGTTCTGTAGATTGCTTAGGAATACTGCTTTACCTTTATTTAGTCACAACCAGGTAAGGTCCATTTACCTTGTATAGAAATAGATTCAGATGCAATTTTTACCTAATTGTTGGTTATTCTTTGACAAGTTGAATCTGAACTAAATCAACTCTCTACATTTAATGTCTACTAACAGCAAACAGAAAGTAAAGAAATAACTGATAGCAGAAGAGTGATAAATATAAAATATGAGCTACTCTAAAAGACTATTACCCTTACTTTGGCTACCAGTATAAGTATAAAATGAAAAACAATAAAGGGTACACTATTCCTAACCTGGAGACTTAACTTCTACAATAACCAAACATATTATGAATATGAAAAAGGACTTGGTTTAAATGAAAATAGAAAGTCATGATTGAGACTATTGAGGACATCTAATTATGATTTACCTGCTAGAGGCCAGAGAGCAAGTGCTGCTAGTATTTAAGAACTGTGATAACTGTTGCATTTGAGTTGTAGATGCCCAGTGGTGAATTTTGTACTGCATCCTCTGCTCTTGACCATGATTACATGTTTTCATAATTGTTTTAATTTAAAAAGTATAGAACTGTGTTGGTGTCCTCCACTTCATAAAATTATTTCATAGTAGTGGAAATTTTAAACTTCCTTATTTTTGAATAAGAGCTAGAAATTCTTACTTTCCTAAATTACGACTCACCTTTATTCAACACTTCAACCCAATTATGTGAAGTTTTATATAAATTTGTACATCAGAAGTATTCGTCATGGCACAAGTTGTACTCTCCATCTGGCATGCTTTTATCTGCTGTTTAAAAAATTAACTATTTAAGAGCATATGTCAGGATTATTACAGTATTGCTGAAGAGGAAATAGTCTCTGACAAGACAGTGAAAATTAATTCTTGGCTTTGATTTGTATAGGAAAAAAGAATGTCAGCCAATTATAATTAGATAAAAATAAAAAATTATATACAGTTAAAAACTTTAGATTTTGAATAAGACCTATACGACAGTCACTTGAGCAGGTGGGTGTAGGTAGCTAATAAAACTGGGTGCTATTTTTCATTTTCATATGTTAAAGCAACTAGCAGATTTTTAATCAGTTCAACTAATCTTAATAATGATCTCAGATGTTTGCTTTTTTCCAAATTTGATATTGCAAAATTTATTATACTATGACCTCATGCTTACTGCAGCACACTACAGTATACCATCTTTGTTAATTTTCTTTATTCACATTATATTACTTTGAAGATCTAGATTATTTCTTATGATGATTTATAATATTGAACTCAGAAGAATGTATGACTGATTTTACATACTAAATATGTATTTGGTAAATTTGTTTTGAATGAGTGAATGAATGAACTAGTTGGTTGCTTAAGGACAGCAAGAATGTGAAGAAGATATATGCATGAGATTAAATTACTGTCTGTGATTATTAAAGTGCTAATTTTCAGAAAAGTAAATTCTAATTGCAATGGTTTTTCGTTTGCTCACTTCTACAGGTGATGGGTTAGTGCTGTTTCTTTTAAAGATAATCAGCACTGTGTGGACTTTGAGCTGATTTTAGTACTGGCATGTTTTATTCCATATGCAGTTCAAAAGCAGTCATACCAGTTCTCAGTTTCTATTTCAAATACTCTAATAATGCTTAAGTTTTTGAATTTTAAAAATTCCAAAGGGAATTAGAAATATATTCTTATTATGGCTTATTGATCTTTTATTCTATCCTCAAGCAGTGTCCAAAAAGGAGATTGAACAAAGTCTATTGGAAGAGTGTTTCACTTCATTCCCAATGAGCAACATTTTAGACAGCATTAAACAATACTCACTAATTAATACCTGACTGGAAGTCTCCAAATAGAAATGAACAGAGAAATAAATTTCAAACATAACAAACACCCAAATCAGTTTGTATCCTCTCTACCAAGCTTATTTTTAATCTTTGTGGTGTAATAGTATTTTTACAACTATTTTAATTTCTGCACTTCATATTCGTAAATTGATGTACATTTTAGTAAGTTGCCAAAATTCATTTGTCCTGACTCAAAACAACAGGAACCATGTTCCATGAATATTGTGTGTAATTTAAGGAAGTTGTTTAGTGTTTCCACCAGAGGATCATTAGAAGGAAATGCCTTTAGAAATACAAAATAATTGTTCATGAAATATCAGGAAAAACATTTTTCAAAGCAAATGATAACAAACAGAAGAAAAGAAGCTAACACTTTTGAAGTATTGTACTTTTGGATTTTCATGAATTGTATACTTTATCACAGCAATCATGTGATACAGCATCTATCACATATATATGTATATATCTATATATATTTATATACTAGAGACAGTCATTTAATGTACATAATTGTCAAAAAATCCATAAAACCCAATTAAATATTTATCTTGAACATGATATGAAAATAATCCTTTAGAAGTTTTACCTAATTATGGACAAATTTTATGGCTATGAACCAATCTCTTTTCAGAGGTTGCTAATATACCCAATTTATATCTGTCTTTTTCTCTCTTCCATATCAAATTTCAATGTGCCACTTAATTATCAAATCATAGATTATTAAACTCTCATAATATGTGTGTTAGATCATTTTAGCACTTTGTAACTTTTTCATCACACATAGTGCCTTGTGTGATAACAAAATGTGAATGGGGTATAAAGGTCCAAATTCTTAACTCTGCAACTTGCTAGAGATAGAAATTTAATCTTGGAATCTCTGAACCTCAGCTTCCTGTCTTTAGAGTAAAGTGTATAGCCTAACAGTATGTGTTTATGAAATAATGGAGCTTATATAAAGTGTACAAGAGAGTCTGAAACACCATAAGAACTGACTATATATATTTTCTTTCGTTCATGTGAGAATTGGGAGACTCAATTCTTATCCTCACTTTGTCATACCTGTTAAAACTCTCACTGTCATCTTTATTTCATATACCTTCCCTCCATAACTTCATACATTCAATCAATATTTATTGGATGTCTACAATGTACAAAATCATGTGTTATAATAAAGGGGAATACTGTGTACAAGTGAGAGAGGATACAATTACACACATATCTTCATGGGAGATGGTTCCTGGCTTATTGTCTAGAGTCAGCTCAAATGAATTGTGGCAGCTTACAAAAATTTATGTCAATTTCTTCATCATATATGAAGTGACATATAGAGTGACAAAATTAAAGCAGCTTAAAAAGTACTACTACACCACAATAATTAGGGATAAGCTTGGTAGAGAAGGTATGAACTATAAAATCCCATGTCCTTTTCATGAATGTATCTCATGTTTGTCAGTGATAGTTTTAACAGCTAATAAAAGCATAAAAGCCAACCCCATATCGGATATTATAAAGTAGAGTAAAACAAAACCCAAACCTGCTCAGTGCCTATTGCTTGGATTCTAAGAATAAGTTAAATATCTTTTGTGCTCACTAATAAAAAGAATAAAGTGGTATATAGTAAACAGTGGTCTCCAAACTGTTACTATAGTCAACATAATGACAAGTTCCATTAGGTGGTTCTTTAAAATATCCTTCAAGTAAGCAAGTGACATAATTCATTATGAGAGTTTAATAACTGCAATTCTATGCTGAACCAGTATTTGACCTTAGGTGCATTATTTTTCTCCTGTGTGATTCATTCTCCCATCTCTGAAAGGAAGAGGTTGGTCTGCATAATTTCTTCAAGTTTTTCAGCTCACAATATATTTAATTTGTTTTGTATAATTATTTTCCAAAGTGGTTAGCATACATCAACATGCTTCAGTGAAAACAGAGTCTAGCAGCATTGTGTTGAACCACTGTCTTTAAACCATTTTGACTACTGAATCATTTCTTCCAAAAATTTTATTAAAAAGAGAAAAATAGATGAATATATAGAGAGAACCAGAGTTAATATGGTTATAGTTGGAGTAGAGATCCCAGAACTCACCTTTTTCTACTGTCCACAGTTCTGCACAGCTGCTTCTTAGCTAATTCTACAGAACACTGAGGCTCTGAGGATGAAATCTGGTAAGTAATGGTAATGAAAAAAGCACACAGACATTTATTTCAAACACTGCTAGATTCAAATATTGAATCTGATTCTCACCAGCTGTGTGGAGGCAGATCTGTTTGGTAATGTCTCATACAACCTGAAAGTTTCTTCTTGTAAGAAAAGTACTCAGGCCCATAAATACAAAAACAGAGCACCTCATAAGGACTGGATCAGAGAGGGGTCATGAAGCTAGCCGAATGACATGATTTACTCAATCTATGTCTACCTCATTTTCCTCTGGCATTAAGGGGAAAAGAAAACATCTCTTGAAGGTGGAAGGCAGCTACAAGAATCAAGTTAGATAATGTTTGTAATGTGTTTAGCTAAAGGGCAGTGTATTTAAAAATTACATATATTAACTAGAGGATATTTCTATTGAGGTTATATTAAGAAAATGTGATTGATCAAATTAATACTTTATTTGAGACTATTCCAAAAAAGGAGAGATATGGAACTCAACTGAAATGAGAGATGAAAGAGGTTTTTTTTTTTTTTTTTTTGGTACCAGGGATTGAACTCATTGAGTTGCTTAGCACCTCACTTTGCTGAGGCTGGCTTTGAACTTGCCATCCTCCTGCCTCAGTCTCCCAACCATTGGGATTACAGGCGTGAGCCATCACACCCAGCAATGGAAGGGTTTTTAAGCAGGCTGGTAAGCTAGTGTAAAAAATACTACCATATTGAATGGAGAGGTCAGTCCATGTGATTGGCTATCTGCATTTGCTAATGGGCACACTATGTTTAGGCTCCTACCCTTCCACAGAAACTAGAACATAGGTGTACTAGTTTTCCTGTTAAGCAACTAAAAAATTATGCGTAATAACCTCAAATTTTTGTTTTTTAATACCAGCAAAGTGGAACTAGGTCACGGATAGTGAGTGCATTGACAAGCTTGAAGGAATTTTCAAAATTCTCAAATATTGTACTAATAATATTTTATCCATAAAAAGATGACCTAAGGAAGATTAAATATTTATTATAGGCAGTAGTTTTACAGCAACTCAATGTATCAAGAAAATTTAATTAACACATCTCTTTTTACAAGGCAAAAACAGTAATTTTTTCTATATTTCGAGAGATCATCTGGGAAATTTCAAAGTCAGTTTAAAGTCAAGATTTCACTTAGGAATGGATTTAGGGTAGGCAAAATATAAAAAATTACCTAAAATGCCAAAAAAATTACAAAAAAACTGGGCCTTAGCTAAGAAACAACACTTGGCTACCTATTTAACTAAAGAGGTGAGAAAGGATTTTTAAAAAAAATAAAAGGGGTAACATAATTGAAAAAAAAGTTTATACATTAAAAAATGTCATTAATTTGCTAAAACAAGTACATGATGAAGCTAAATCAAAACAGAGATCATTCTGATATGACAAATAGCATGCCTAGAAAGATGTTAGGCAGAAGGTAATGGGGAAAAAAGTGCACTCCCTTATTAAGATCATACCAGTAATCTAAGAAAATTTTATAATGTTAATCCAGAGAAAACCGAATTCCAGTATTGCATCAGTACACTACTGATACTAAATAAAATAAAATAAATATATCTTATAAAAGAAATAAAAATAATAAACACATCCAAATGTAACAGCTTTAAGGGCAGAAAGTAAAATATCACTCTTGCAAAAACTTCCATAACTATCCATGTCTATTCATGTTTTGTGTACCATTTTGCTTTCTCATTCTGAAACTACTAATCATTGTGCTTGAGAACAAAATTACCTTTTATTTTCATCAAAACAAATCCTACACTCCTTGTATACTTTTATGCAATTGTTTCCCATCTCCTTATTATTTCAATATTTATTTATATATTTATTTGTAGTTTTAAGTACATATTTTACAGAATAATAACATATTTTACAGAACACTTAGGAAATAGACACTTGTGAGCTGTCAGTTATCAGTCTTGTATAGCCAACTGATAAGTTTATGAATACACTGTCATAATTTTCTTTTTTATTACATGCATACCCATATTTATTTTTTTCCATTTTTAAAATTTTTTATTTTTTTATTTTTTTAAATTTAATTATTTAATTTAAATGTTTTTCAAGTCATAGTACATATACAGAGCTCAATTTTTCCATTTCTCTGGTTGCAAACTAGATAGAGTCTTCTTATAGTCTAATTTCTCAAGGTTGTTAGCAAAAACACTGTGCACTGGTATTATTCCTGAGAAGGAGGATGTTGTGCAGTGGTTATAAATCCCATAGGAGGATTCTAAACACTTCATCAATTTCTGTTAAGGTTCCAATATCTGACAGGAGTTTTTCCACAATCCCAAGCACCAGAGATTTTATACAAACCCAGCTGCCAGAGTGAGTCCAGTGACACAGAATTTTCCCACAAGTCATTCAAATCAATCTGTTACTCACAAGAAAGGTAGCAAGAACCAACAGAAGCCTAGGACCATAGTGACCGGATCCCCAAGGCTCAAGAAAGCTGCTCAGTGCAGATGGAGTCTCAACTGTGTTTGACCCACTTCATATTTCAGCTGAAAGGTCCCAGAAACAGATCATTCTGGGTTTTTATATCCTGGAGAAGATTTGGTTCCCTGAGTTAAAACATTGCAGGACATCCTGTTCTGGAGGGATGAGGACAAAGTTCAGGTTTTCTGGAGAGTTTATCTATATCTCAGAGCAGTACATTTTATGCTATCCTGAGAACTACAGGTAGGAAGGGGAAAAAGCTGGGTCAACCAAGGTTATCTTTGGACCTGCTTTCCTGAGCAACTATGACAAAAACAAAATTTATCAAAAGATGATATGTTTATCCTATCTGTACCATATGAAACTTAGTCAAAAGTATATATATTTACATATGTGCTTAATAATCAATGTTTCTCTAGTTTATTTTTCTTAGCGATTATCTGTATATTTAACCAATATTCATTACAAAATTTAGCATGGGTCTCAGGTCATAAGTAGCCAAAAAGATTTTGTAAACTATTTTTAAGCAAACACATAAAGCATCATTGTGGTTGAAATACAAGTGTGTTAGATAATGATAAATTTGATCAAAATCAAATTAATTAATATTGCTATACTTTTAACACCTAGTATAAAATTAATTTTATTAGTAAACTGAAATAAAATAAAATATATGTTCATATTTGATAGTTAACTTCAGGAAACAGTTCTTTTTTATTAAACCAACAATATTAAACTAGTCTTAGTTGCCAAAGATTTATTTAATTTACATTAATTTGAACTTTTAAAATATTTGGGGCAGTTGTCATATTTTTCATATTGTCAAAAATGTTCACCTTTCCTTTATATTTGTGAGAGCTTGAAGATTTTTAATTTACATAAGCATTTGTATATCTCTACACCCAACATAATACACAAAAGATATTCTAAACAACTGAAGTTCAACCAAACTAGATCTCATTATCAATAAAAGCAGTATGTTAAAGTCAAATTGGATTCCTTACCTTGCCTCAGTAGTAAGAGGTCCAGACCACTGGATCAGGAGTGAGACTCACCTACAGTTTCTTGGTCAGCAGTTCACTTGGACTTTAAAGTTTTTCTCCTGAGGTTTTGGCTAAGAAGCTTAGGGATCCAATGATAAATCTCGTTATATCCAGGGGGAGCATAAGAACTGTCAAAGAATCATTGTTCCAAACATATTTAAATAGGCAAAGTAATAGAAAAAAGAGAATGAAATTAACTCTCCTGAAACAAAAGCCCAAAGATGTGAGCTAGTGGACAAGACATGGAGGACATTAATGAAGAGTTTGACTGATGGAGTAAGCTATTAGACAAATCCTCGAAGACACAGTGGAGAAGTGGTCAATGAGAGGCTGCCATCTATATTTGATAATTAGCAGCAGCTGGAGTTAGTCTTACCTTTCCACAGAGACTGGGGAAAGTAGCACTATCTCCTTAGATTATTAGGTTTGGAAGAAGCGTTCCCAGGTCCTTAAGAAAAAAGATTCCTGGGTGGAAAAACTGTCAGGAGCCTAGAAAAATATTTATATTTATTTTAAGAATCACATAAAGAACTTGTAATTACAATTTTTTTAAAGTAAATACTGTAAGTGTAGGGAGGTCAAAGGCCTCCATTTAGAAGACACTGTCTACTAAACTGTAGACAAGTTTAGTTTGGCTAAACTGCCAAACTAAAGGGAATGGTAAAGGCATCATGATGCATTAGTATGAATCATCTGAAAACTCAAAATTGTATGCCCATAAACCATTAATTGAAATGAATATAGTTTTTAAGAGAAAGAAAAAAATCCACTTCATCTTATATATTCTTGTTCTTTCTTCTTTCTTTCTTTCTTTTTGATACTGGGATTTGAATCTGGGCAGGGTTTAACCACTGAGCCATATCCCCAGCCTGTTTTTATTTTTATTTTTTAATCTGAGACAGGATCTCACTTAGTTTCTTAGGGCCTCATTAAATTGCTGAGGCTGGCTTTGAACTTGTTATCCTTCTGCCTCAGTCTCCCAAGCTGCTGGGATTATAGGTGTGTGCCACTGTGCCCGCCATTATATATTCCTTTTCTTTCTAATTGCACATTACAGTTGCTCAGAAATCACATACTAAATTTAAAAAATAATCTCAAATTATCAAGAACCCAGATACTATTCAGATACTAGAAGGAGATCAATGTTGCTAAAGGGCACAAAATTAAAGAGTATAAGAAAGGAGCCAGATTTAAATAAAGATAAGAGAGGAAAGAAATGAGAGAACACCTTCATTCAAGCTCAGGAAGCACAGCAACTAGAAGGAAAGATCTGCCAGAGGTGCAAGGCTTCAGGAGTTTTAACTTTCTGAGTGAGCTTAGTAAAGCTTTCCCACCAGCTTACTCAAAAGGAAGAACAGTTAGTTCCTGGTTACACCTTAAGCTTCTTCTGTACCTCAGAAAAGCAAATATACCCCAAATTGAAATTATTCTAGTTCACCATCTTTAAAAGTTTTAAGGAAAATTTGTTATAAATATATCCATGTTGTGTTCTCTACAATCAGTACAATTTTGATTTTTAAAAAAATACTATATGAAACTACTACCAAATTTTACATTAGGTAACATTTATAGACCGATGTTTTTAGTCAATAAGTCACTTGAATTATATAAGTTCCTCGGTTTTTGTGTTTTAAATTCTCTCCAATTTTACCTTCTGAATAAAAATCCCAACGCATGCTGTTGATGACATCAATAATCACTAATTATAGTCTGCTATGAAAAATATCCATGCACACACACATGCACACACATACAGAACATTTTTCATTGAACATTTTTATAGTGACATATTTTAAAGAACTAAAAATATTATAAGGCAAAGAAACCTGACAGGATGTGATATGTTGAAATTCATTTAAATCTAAGGTTTATAAATTATTTCTACACTATGAAAGTTTTTCATATCAAGAAAATATGTCATCTATTATGTATAAGTAATGAGAACAACTCATCTTGCCTTTGATTTATTTTTGAAAATCTTACAGAAGTGCCCATAAGTTGGTGAAACACAACCACAATAAAACACTTTGAAAACTAGAAAAGCAAAATTGAAAAAAATTTAGTTATTTTGTGTTTTTTTATGTTGTACAACATACCAAATATTTTAAATTTTGTATTATTTTTAAATGTTTAAATATTTCTCTAATTCTTTCTATGAGCATTCATTAATATCCAAAAAGAATCATCAAGCACATTGGTATAAAAGATAACCCCAAAACATATTATACATAGGAAAGGAGAACTGTACAATTATTAGATTAATATAAACAATGGAGAGAGTCAGACTGAATACAGGACAATTCAGGCTTTCCTATGAGAACATTTGATCTTCTCTATGCTTCAATTCCTGATTTCTTTACTTCATAGCCTAAGAACAGAGAACATTCATAGGCTTGTTTGAGAGACTGGCATATGTATCCCTAAATATTTTTTCCACACATAATCTCCATGTGTTGTGATTTACACTGCAAGGAATTATTGGCCCTTATGTGGTTTAACTTTGTCTGCTAGATACATAGATGATAAATTCATGTTGGTTGTTGATCTTTTGGTATGAATACTTATTCAGCTTGAGATCTTCCTAACTTATTTTTTTGACATTTTTTTAAAATTTTGCCTATGACAAGAAAAAAAATGTACATAGTGTGAGTTTTCTTTGTCAATTGAGTTCGTTAGAAACACATTGAAAAATATGTTGGATCAGAAACCATAATTGATATACTTGTATCCATTTTCTGTGATAACTGCATTAGTTTTTCTTTTTTTGTAAGATAATGATTTCTCTACTGAATCTCCCCAATATGATTGACTTTATTGTTGAGTATTGTCACATCCCAGTAACAATCTTGATGGGCATTATGGAAGTTAGATGGAAACCCTTCCAAATCAACTGTAATGATTTTATGAAAAATTGTTTATGAATATTGTCATCCGCCTCAATTCAAGCTACTTTTATATTTCTTAACACCATATGAGACAATTATCAACCTTTCATTAGGTTTCATTTGCAGACCAAAATATTTTTTAAGTCATTAATTACTCTGAAAGCTTAAAACTGTCGCATATTCTAAAGAAAGCAGAGCAGAAAGCATTATCTGTTTTTGAGTTATATTCTCTTAGATGATCACCAGAACAGTATTCCTTGCATTCAGATGCCCTTTTCAAGAGACTTCATTGAAAAAAAATATGTGTTTTTTTTAACTGATAGTTGTCCTTTCATTATTGGCCATGGACATAAATCTGCTAGAGCTTGAGTCCTATATAACTACAGGTATAGATGATCATTGTCTTCAAAAATCAGTGTCAGCTTTCCTATGAAGCATGTTTTTAACTTACATTTTTGTGTCTGAAAATTGCTCTTAGAATGCATTCTCCCAGGATAACCTATCCAATTTTTCATGCAAACTGATTTTCATCACTAGGTTATCAATAAGGAGATCCTTGCTTTCCCTGGAGAACCAATTTACCTTTAATCTGGACAGGCTGTGCTGAAGTTTCTTCAGTCTGTACACAGATTAATTTCTGTGTAAAATTACCCATTTTAGAGCATAGCACTCAGTATTCTTCAGTTTAAATATGAATAGCAGAACTTGTTTTCACTGCCTAGCTTTCTTCCCTTATTTTCATCTCTTTTGATGAATTTAAAAAAGTAACAATATTTTCATTTTCTCTCTCATGTAAAAGAAAGCATTCCAAGTAATCAATATTTGCATTCTAAAATTATATGCAAACTCTACCTTACTGAGATACAGAGTAAAAGGATGACCTCAGGGTGAAATGATTTTCCCTGTCATGATCTCTTCTGAGGGCTGCACACCTATGAACTCCTTTGATCCTTACGCAAACTGAACGAGACCCATTAAATGTCATCAGTAATATGTTCCAGAGCTGTGTTGAACCCAGTCAGGGAGACTCCAGAGACCTCAACTATGGCACTATGCTACCTTGTGGTTCCTTTCAGTCCCTCTAGAAATTAAGGATATCTTTCCTTCCTTAAAGTACTGGCAGAAAGTTTGTTTTTTCATCTTTTGCATACCATTGAAACTTCCTCATAGAAAGAAGAGTGATTATTAATATTGGAAAACAATGGACAAAAGCCTTTCCATCTTGTTGTAAAGAGTATAGGTACTGTATTAGAGGTCACAAGAGTATTTGTTTTATCCTCTTTATCTCTGATCTACTTTGACTGAATGTATTATCTATGTAAATACTCATTCTTCTCACAGGTGGGTAGAAGTTTCAAATTCAAGTCATGTTGTGTAACTCAGCTTCACTAGGAACAAAACTAATGTGTTGTTTACCATCTTACAATGGTGATACTATTTAATTGGTTCAAAACTAAATTTAGACTCGTGTGATTAATTTCCACCCATATACTACTATGCTAACATGTGTTGAAAAATCAATTTGTATGGAAAACTGGATAGCTTACTTTAAAAGAATGCATACTAAGATTAAGTCTGGGAGGCAAATAAAAATAAATAATTAAATAACTTTATGCATAAGAGAATTTACTGTGGGATTTATGAGGTCCATGGGTTTCTCAATCATTTTAAAACATAAGTTGAATGCGGAAATAATATGGCACAGTGTTAATATATCCATTTTATTCATAAAGAAGCTTAGTTTAAGACAATTGAAATATTATAGCAAAGTTACCCCCACTCTTTTTGTTCTCCTTAAATCCAACTAAAATATAGATGAAGACCTAATAGAAACTCAGTGGAGCATGCAGCATGAAAGAAATTATTATTATTTTATCAGAAACTTATAGAAAATCGTATTGCTGATTCTTGCCTTTGTTTGTCTCCATCTTCCAGGTATACATTACATTATATGAAGAAATCTCCAAGAAATGAACCTCTTTGGAAAATACTGCCTTTGCTGGAGGAAAATCAGATTAAATAAAGGTAATGTAGAAAGGTTATATCAATGAAAAAAGTAATTTAATTCCCTTTCTCTGTTTTCCACTTGATTTCAGTTTTTGAAGTAGGTTCGTTTGTTGTAACTAGGCTGAGTAATATGTATTATGACAATAGAATTGCCTTTAAACCACAAAAGCAGAAGAAGTATAGGCTTTTCAATGTACAAACTTTATGTATTATATATAATCTGTTAAAGGTGATTTATAAAAAGAGTTTTTCATCTGTCGAATGCATTAACATTTCATATTGCTGTAGATTAGTGATGCATTTCACATGCAAATGTTCTAAGACATTCAAAATTGTAAATATCAAGAGATACTCTGGTCATCTAATCTATCCTACTCACATAAATTGTTTTTTTATGTAGGAAAACATTTTTTTAAACCTTACCATAAAATTCTTGGATATCAAATTCCACTGAGGAATAATGTTCTAAAAACCAGCTAAACTCCATTCTGATCTAACTTATGTTTTCTCAAAGTCACACGAGATATTGAGAGGCAAAATTCTCTTCCTGTTTCCATTGAATACAATAAGGTGTTAGTTTTGAACCCAATGAAGCATCAATATGGCCCTCAGTAATTTAAATAAATTTCTTAATTTTTTTGCTCTTTTTATTAGACTAGAAACGAAGATGCCCATGTGTTTCCTGAGTATTCATTAAAGTAATCATAAAATGCAAGTACATTCTAGGTGCTGAAAAATGTGATTGTAAATATTGCTTACATTTTTGCTGTATATAAATTGAAACTGGGAAGACAAAATAAAAACACATACTCTACAAAAAATGGAAAAAATATCCATCTTCCTCTACCTGACAGTAGAATGGCAATGATTTTTCTTATTAGCACATCTTTACCAATATATTCCATGTTGTACTAAGTTCTATTGTTTTAAGCACAGCATAGAAAAGACTTCTAAGTTGGTAAACTAATGCCACAGTGACTGTGCCTCATAATTCCTAAATTTGAATTCTACTACCTTCAAAGTGAACACTATGTGCCATCTCAGTAATGCAAGGAAGCAGCTGTCAGAGCAGTCCTGAACACACTCCTGGAATACAGAGCCATTGTTTCCATTTGTTTTCCCCATTGGAAAGCATAGTGTGAGTATAGATCTTGGAATCAAACAGTCTGGGCTTGTATGTTTATTTTGACATGTTCTGTCTCTTTAATTTTAGAAAACAAATTGACACCCCTCATTTTGAAAGACAAGGTGAATAACCCCTACCTGGACACACAATTTGAGGCCATGAGAGAAAGCCAATTCTTGTTGACTGAATGAATAAAATGAATGAACATATTCATGACTGATTGATATAGCCATTGTTGATAGTTTCTCAGGTTAAGTTTCAAGCAGTTAAAAGATGATTTTATACGTATTTATGAAATGTGACAGAAATTTTCATCTCATACAGATTTATGAAGATGATAATAATATCCCAGAGAAATGTGTTTATGTTTCTAACCCTTAATAAACCATCCAATATATCCCTCCACATCGGTTACTTTCAATATTAGTTTTCTTTTAGTATCACAGTAGTGGGTAGTTCAATTACAAAAGTTCCTTCTTAAAATAGAAAATATTTTATTTCCCTAGATATCGTAATGTAGAAGCATAAATAATTTTGGCATTAATACAAAACATTTATTGAACCTTACTATGGGCAATACTTACATGTGGCAGGTACTTAACAGTGATGGATTTGATCCTACAGGAAGTTAATTAAGTTATTCAAGGCACTGGCTTTCTATTTGGAAAGTTTCCCTAAAAGCTCTCTTGTAATAGCTAATTGTACTTCTATTTTATATTACTTGACAGCCATGGCTGATGCTTGTTCTGCACCTGGTTTCCCACCACATGTATCACAATAATAATTCCTGTGACTTATATCAAATACATCTTTATAATTGTGAGTAGGAAAAGACAGCATACTTTTAAGAGGAGAAAAGCATGTTACTCAGAAAAATAAATTCCAGTTATTTCTACATTAATAGTTTGGGGAGCATATTAATGTTGCCACAGATTTATTTAAGAATTTAGGGTTATCACAGGTAAAATGTATTAACAAACAAATAAGTTCTTCCCCTTTCTAACAAGGAAGCTCACAAGGACAGAATATTTCAGATCTCAATTGTCTTTTATATTTTTAACTTATTTCAGTTATGACAGAATACTTGTCTTGCTGTGGAGTTGTAGAAAATTGTATGGATATTACATAAATAGTACAAAAAACACTTAGACAAATTTCTAGGAAATTTGAGAATATAGTCTAATTCTTCAATCAGCAACAATGCCAGCTGCAGCACTAGATGCTCACTTAGGCAACACACTCTACTCTTCAGTCAGATTATGCTAAGTTATGAACAGTTGTTTCCCTACCCACCCCATTCATGAAAAAAAATACTGAGTGCTTATTTTAAATAGTTTTGGTTAAATTTAAAATCTATTTGACACAGAATTGAGATTTATTTTAAATTAATGCATTCAAAATTAATTAAATTAATGCTTCAAAAAAACTTTGAAACTCAAAACCAATCATTATCAGTACTTTGTTACCACCCAGTTGTAAACAAAGATCATAATAATATCAGACTTATTTTCATGTGTTATGGTTTGGATAAGGGTTTGGATAGGTTAAATTCTTAGCCTCTAGCCTGTGGTGCTAGGAGATGTTGGAAACTTTAGGAAGTGGAGCCTAGAGGAAGATAATTATATCATTGGGAGCATGGCCTAGGCAAAGATATGTGTACCTCATTCCCTCCTTTTTCTCTTTTGTTCCTCAAATCACATGAGGAGAGTAGCTTCTTCTGTCATATACCATCTCATGATGTACTGCCTTGCCACAGGTCCAAAAGCAATTGTGTCAAAAACTATGAGCCCATGAAAATGTTTCTTCCTTACAAGTTGATTATCTCAGATATTTTATTATAGTAATGGAAAGCTGATTAAAATACAAAAACCTTTTTTTACATGTAAGTCATAACATGTTACTCATTGCTCAGAATTCTAAATGTAGCTCATTTAAGAGTTTTATTTGCACCAGGCACCGTGATGCAAGCCTGCAATCCCAGTGACTCAGGAG
Organism: Geosciurus inauris; assembly: GCA_004024805.1. NCBI lineage: Eukaryota > Metazoa > Chordata > Mammalia > Rodentia > Sciuridae > Geosciurus > Geosciurus inauris. The sequence continues at coordinate 35,456 of PVHX01004766.1, read as the reverse complement.
TCAGAGGCAGGAGGATCTCGAGTTCAAAGCCAGCCTCAGCAAAAGCAAGGCACTAAGCAACTCTGAATAAAACACAAAATAGGGCTGGGGATGTGGCTCAGTGGTCTAATGCCCCTGAGTTCAATCCCTAGTACACAAAAAAAGTTATATTGGTAACAAAGCCCTACATTAAAATCTTTGAATACCTTTCTGACTTTGTCTTACCACCCATACCATCCCTTTCTGAGTTGTGTAGTCTCTCTCCATATCTCCAGGTCTTACCACGTTTATAACTGCCTTGGGGAATCTGTCCAGGCTCCTCAGAGAAGTATATGATCAACATGTCCTTCTCAGCCTATACTTAAATATCGCTATTCAGGATTTACCTGACTGTTCTATTTAATAAGGCAGCATTTCAGTGTTGACATCCTCTAATACCCTCTCTCCTAACTGTACATCCCTGGTTCTTATTTGGCTCTTTTTAGAGCACTTATCAACCTCTAATATTCTGCATATTATAAATATTTTATTTGGTTAATTATCTCTTATACTTTGAAACTAAATTGAAGCTATTGAAGCTCAGTAAGGACAGATAACATTAAAATCATCTTTTTTTCCCTCTCATATATATCTGGCTAGTTAAGTACTTGGGAGCTTAAAGGTAGATGGTGAATCCTTGCTGAATGAAAAAATGAAAAGATTCCAAATTTCCCTCTAGTCCTACAACTCAACTCTATCCTATAGCTCATTATTACATTCAAAATATGTTCATGATATTAAATTGTTATTTTCACATTTTTAATTTGTACAAAGATGAAGAATGCTTTACATGGAAATTCAAGTCTTGTGTATATCTTACTTCTTGATAAAAGCTGAACTTTGTAAAAACTTCTGCTCCAAAGCAAACACTCAATTAGCTCATATATTTATTGAAGTTATAATTTAACTTGGTTTATTCCAAGATTCTTTTCAAAAGAACTCCATCTTCAAGTGCTTTGTCATATAACATCATATTATACTTTTTTCTAACTCCTCCAGGTAACTGCATGACTTATCACTGCATTAGTAATTCTCAGCTTTAATTCTGTTTTAAAATTCCTTCAGGGAAATAATTATATATTCCTAAATTTACCTACAATATATAGCTATGGTAATTTATAATTCAACAAAAATCATCAGTCCATAAATGTGAATGATATCTTTCGATAAATTATACTAGATTATGGGTGAGGAGACATCTGGATTGAACTGAGTGGAATCAATGTTCAGCGTCACATTCCCTAAGTTATGGGTGTGATTGTCTGATTCATTCTGTGTTAAAAATATGCCCCTGAGTGCTATTATGGAAGACAAAGTATCAGTGTCAGTGGTATCCTTGCAGAATGTCATTATCACTAGCAGCTATGACACAATGAAAGTATAGCAGGCAGTAAACCATGAGCCATATCAGTTACATTTAAAAGTAAACTATTTGCAGTAACAAAATATGTTAATTTGCAATAAAAGCTATTGAAATATTCAGAGCAGGAGATTTCCCTATTCCTTGGAAGATTTTATATTCTTGATAGTATATTTCCCTCTGTCTTAAATATTTTGTTCTCTAAAAATGATGGCTGTTGCTGACATTTCTCCATTCCTTCTTTGCTTTTAGAAACTCTCAGATAATGGATATGAGTTCATAACCAACATTTTACACTAACATTTCATTTTGGGGCAAGGATTTGTCAGATGTGAGTCTAATAGTAGATTCAAATATTGATGTATTCCAAACAATAACCAATAACTTCAGGTGGTAGAACTTTGATACAAACAATTTCCATCTTAATCATCTCAAGATGAGTTGAACATCTTCATGAAATTGAAGGTTATACTGTGTGCCAAAAAGAAGAACGTTTTCATTAGGTACTGTAACAGGAATCCAATGTGATAGTATGCTAGAAAACTTAGTGCTTTCTAACCATCAAATTCTCAAACAAGCCTTACTCTATACTTTTCAAGTAAAACTTTTGCATTTGACTGTGTTACATACAATCACTTGTTAAAATTTTAAGTTAAATGAGTATATTTTATTTAACAAACAACCTGATTAGATATTTTTGCCTATTTGCATGTATTGATATCAGAAGAAATTTAATTCTCACAATTATGGCTAACTTTAGGCAAACTTCTAACATTTTTATGTTTATTTTTGTGAATGTAGTGTCTCTCTCTCTCTTTTTTTTTTTTTTTTGGTACTGGAGATTGAACTCAGGGGCTCTCAACCTCTGAGCCACATCCCCAGCCCTATTTTGTGTTTTATGTAGAGACAGGGTCTCACTGAGTTGCTCAGCGCCTCGCTGTTGCTGAGGCTGGCTTTGAACTTGCGATTCTCCTGTCTCAGCCTTGTAGTGTCTCTTTTCTGTCACTTTTAACCTTGCCCCTAAATGTGCCTATACTTCAGACTCATATTTCTACTCAAAGCATGCTTGCCTCGGTTTATACAGAGTGCAGCTTTATTGAAATAATCAAGAACCTCCTATCTTTACCCATATTTATGAACAAACTTTATGTGTCTCTTTTTATGTACATCTTCTGCATCAATAAAAGTAACTTAAAGGACATGACCTGACATAAATAAATACATTTAGTATGTTAGATTATGATATAAAATGTGATTGAAATAACATTGAATGGGATAGTTTCTAAATTGTTGAATTTTTTTTCTTGGTAAAGCAGGGGAATATAAGCGGAGTCTGCCATGATTGCAATGGAATTTGGTAAGGATGTTCATTCAAAACCATGTTCTCCATAAAACAACTGAGGCAATGATGAGTGAAACAAGATAAAACAATACAGTACTATAGTCCTTTGTTGTAAATGGATCCAATATGGCATTTATGGTTTTGAAGAAAAATCAGAAAGGGTCTTTATTTTCCTAAGCAAGACAGTACTAAGAGGCCATGAAAGAAAGAGGCCTGTTGTGCAATCAAAAAGCTAGAACTGCACAAGCACAATACTATTTTTTTTCTTAATATAGTCCATATGAGGTGAGAAAAACCATATTTGTCAGGTTCAGAGCAAAAATGATCTACAAAGAAACAAAAAGTAGGCAATGATTCTAGCAGTTATGAAATGTGATGGGTAGCTCAGGTGTGGCAACGGTCTGCCTATACTCAACACTGGTAAGTAAAGATCCCATCCAAAGAATGTGGGGGAACATTCTGGGAAGCCTAAAGAAATACCAGGCCCTAATCCTCGAATCTAAATATAGTGGACACTTTTAAGGAAAAAGCAATACATCTGTCTTCTTTCACTCTCATTTTTTTTTTCAATTGAATTAGCAATGAAAGTTTCATGACAGACTTTCAAAGTGCTTCCCATATCCCTCACTATACCAATATCAGAATATTTTAAGTCATAACTTCACTGGTTTTCTTTAATGAAAAGTATCCATTCTTCTCATAGATAATCTTTTTATATTTAAAAAAAATCACTGCTTTCATGGAACTTATATGTTCATGTGCATGGGAGACCCAAAGTAAACAAATAGGTAAATATAAGCCAGAACAGAATGCTATGAAAATGAAACCTCATACTAGAAAAGATAGTAGTGGGCACGGAGGAAAAGAGACTCTATTTTAGAGTTGTCATGGAATATTTCTTGACAAATGTTGGAAGATAGTTGTGTGTGACATGATATGTGACATATTTGTATATGTACAACCCTTGATTGATTCTACAAATATTAGGAGAATATTTTAAAAAGTACTAAAATTTGGATATGTATTTTAATGGTTATATAGTATTCCTCTGTGTTTATATATGATCATGTATTTACCTATTTTTATTAGAAATTCAGTTTAACTGTCATCTACTACACTACACTATACAAAAGCATATATAAAAAAGCATAAGACTTTCTCAAAATGTGCATATTTTCTTAAGAATAGACACATGAAATATAGAATTACTATGTCAAAATTTAACTTATGCTTGATGATCATGTATTTAATGTTGGCCTGCCTTTCATAATGCTTTTAATATGTATGCATATATGCATAAGTATTTTTATATATGTATATATATAAACATATATGTTTATATATATATGTATATATATATGTATATAATGTATGTATATATATACATATATACATATATACATATATATACATATATACATATATATACATATATATGTATATATACATATATACATACATATATACATATATACATATATACATATATATGTATATATATACATACATATACATATATGTACATATATGTATATAAACATATATGTTTATATTTATATATATACATATATGTATTTCCAGAAGTCTATAATATTGCTCAGCTCCTTTTATCAAAGTCACCATTGCTTATTACCTTTTCATTTTGACTAACTTGAGAGAAAAAACAGAGAGTTGTTTTTTTAATTTTAATAAATATTTCCCTAAATACTAGAATAGTTGGTCATGTGGAGCAATTTTTCTTCCCATCAAATTTGGCAGTTTGGGTCAGCTGCTGAAATGCCAATAGACCTATCAACTATTTTACTCTAATGCCTACACTTACTCTTGGTAGCCTCTCATTATTATTTGTTAATGTTTTATTATTATGTAATAATTATACATATAGGTATATTCATTTTGACATATTTGTACATGTACATAATGTAATTTGATCAATTTCATTCCCCAGTATCTCCTCTTTCCTTACCCTAATCCTTGCCCTGACCTTTTTATTTTTTACCCTATTGGTACCTTTCTGATTTGCATGATATCTTTTTTTTCCTTTTTATCTCTTTCACTTCTACACTTGAGAGAAAATGCATAACCTTTGATTTACTGAATCTGACTAAATATGCTTAACTGAATGTTCTCCAGTTCCATCCATTTCCCTGCAAATGACATAATTTGGTTCTTTATGGCTGAATAAAACTCCATTGTGTTTATGTACCACATTCTCTTTTTTAATGTTTTTATTAGCACATTATACTTATACATAATATTGGGATACAATTTTACATAATCATACATGCATGGAATATAATTGCTCTGTTTTACTTCCCAGTACTTCCTCTCTCCATACCCTTCCTCACACTGTTCTCCTCTCTCTATTCTATTGGTCTTTATTCTATTTATTTATAATTTTTAAATTGGTGCTTTATTAACATACATTAATGTATATACAGGTGAAATTCACTGTCATATATTCATATATGCATATAGCCTAATTTGGTAAACTTCATTCTGAATTTCTTCCCTTTTCCTGACTCTCCTTGCTCTCTCTCAATCTCCTTCCTCTATTCTACTAATCTCCCTTCTATTTTCATGTGATCCTCCATTTTTTTATTTTTCTCTAGCTTTTGCATATGAGATAAAACATTTGACCCTTGACTTTCTGAGTTTGCCAATTTTAACAGCATGATATTCTTCATTTCCATCCATTTACAAGCAAATGCCAAAATTGCCTTCTTTTTATGGCTGTATGTATATACCATATTATGTGTATATGTCACATTTTATTTATTCATTTGATGAGCACCTGGGCTAGTTCCATAACTTGGCTATTGTGAATTGCATGGCTATCTATTCTTTTGTTGACTGACATCTAGATTGATTCCATAACTCAGTTATTGTGAATTGTGCTGCTATAAATATGGGTATGCATGTATGCTGACTTTAATTTCTTTATAAATATCTAGTAGCCTCTCATTACACAGTAATTCAGAAGCTCTTTTTATGTAGAAAATAATAGTTCTACAAGTAAAATTTTATTCTTCAAGTATGAAATAAAGTCAGAAACCAGGTATGATTGAAGGAGAAAAGAACTAAGGGATCCTACCTTTTACCAGCTCACCTGCTCCAGTGCATTTCCCAAGAACACTTACTAAATGTTCCACAAGAAAAAATATATATTCCCTTAAGATGATACAACTCCTTGGCTATGCCAAGTTTTAAAAATTATTTCTCATCTTGTCTCCTAAATTCTTGGCACAGATATCAAATTGGAATTTCCCATAGAGGTCATTAACCCACTTACTGTTTTTGTTTTGTTTTGTTTTGTTTTTCCTTTTCTCAGTCTTTCTCTTCTAAGAGAATACACTCTCACCACATGTCCACTTTAGCTCCTAAACTATTATCAATTCTTTAAACCTGAAAACATATGCCTTGCTTCCAGCACCCTTCTAACCTAGGTGAGGTGTTCTTGCTCTGTAGTAGATTTTCTGTAGTAGATTTCAGAATTCTAAGCATACACCTATCATTATAATCATGTGTTTATTTTTTTGTCCCTTACATCAAATTCTGGGAGGATTCAGATAAATTCTTATCTATCAAGAAGTGATTCGAAAATAGACAAAAAAAGTCTTCACTTTCACAAATTCGGATACCTTCATAGAATCCCAAACAACATACAGACAATCCATCCCTTACATGGAGGCCTTCCTATCTTTAGAATAAACTTTAATCACACTGGTTAGTTTTGAGAAACACTTGGTATTTTCCTGTTGCCTACCAGGCTAAATCAAAATGTTACAGCTTGATTTTAGGAATCATCTATACTATAGACCCAGTCTGATGTTTTAGCTTGGTGTGAAGATGACCTACCTGCAAAATCTTCAAACTTCTTAGCACTGCCTACCACTATTTTCCCAGTACCTTCCAGTAGCCAGTGCAGTGAAGTATTTGAAATACTATTTTTCATGGTGATCAGTAAGAATTGCCTCCCTGAATCCTCCCAATTGGAGGAGAGCACTATTTTCAACTCCCATGTGACTTTGTAATTCTTTTTTAACACTAATTGTATGTCAACAGTCTTCTGAAAGTAATCTTTTGTCCTCTTGTTATTGGCACTTGATAATTCTTCCTTTTTTTGTTACATTTTTCTCACAATAATAACATGTGCATTAAAATTACAAGTTTACAAAATTTTTTATTTATCTTCAGGTCTGAGCAATTAATATGACATTTCATATAATACTCAGTGGCTGTTGACTACATACAAAAGGTTATTTTCCTGGAAATGATTTTAACTTTTTGATGAGGCTTTTATTGAATCTAGTAGAATGATGTAAATATGTGATTCATTTGTTTGTGGAAATGAATTAACCGACACTTGAGCTTGGAATAGAATATACCAGTAATTAATTACTAGTTTAGTGTACAGCTATTCTGTATTTACAATCTCTTTAAATAAGCATTCTTGTACCACTGTACTCTCCTTGAATAATTAATTTCTTAATTCATTAGTGTTAACCATTTCTGCTTACTATTACATATTAAGGTAAAACTACTATTTTGTTGTCATTTTTATGTCTATCCAAAGTAATATTGAATAATTTATTTCTTTTCCCTTTAATTTTTAGATTAAAAACTTTTAAATATAAAATGAATGTGAAATATATTTGTGGTTACAGAGGAAAAAAGAGTAAAAAATATGTTACCAGCTTTCAAAAAACCAAGAGGTGACCTGAAATGTTTCATAGTCAAATCCTGTATGATTTGACAAACACAATTTATGGAAAGACATGTCCATATAATAATATTCAATTATAACACATACAACAAAATAAGCATTTGTGAGTGCATGTAGCTATGAATAAATTATCTAATCAGTAACTATAAAAAGGAGAAGAAGGAGCTCTTCCAAACATGGTCAATCAAGGGATGCTATTAACAGCAAAATTTGAGAAGAGGATATTAAATAATCACAAAATATTATTCCAAAATATTTATTTATAAAATAAAAAAGAATAATACCATATAGAAGAGGAATCTGGCAGACATCTTCTTAACCACGTTATTAAATACCGCAAGTAAATACCATATTGACCTCTTGAATGTATTATGTATGAGAAGGAGAACAAATTCATGGTGTTCTAACAAAAATACATACAGTACATTTGATTATGGAAAAACATCAAGACAACTAATTTTTAAGAGACATTCTCTAAAACAACTGCCTAATACACATCAATAGTATAAAGGAAGATAATAAACATAAAGGAAGAATGAGAACTGTGCATAGACTGCCAGAGATTCAGGAGAAATAACACAGAAATAAAACATGGAATTCAGCATTAGATCCTAAAACAGGACAAGATCAATAGGGTAAAATATGGTTTAGATATGAGGTGCCTCTCAAAAGCTCCTTTGTTCATTTAGTCATGTTCACCATTTAAATGACTGATTATGTGAGCTATAACCTAATCAGTGGCAACTATAGGCAGGTGGAACCTGGCTAGAGGAGGTAGGTCACAGGTCACTGGGAATACCCCTAGGGGATTGTATCTTGTCTTCCTGGGCTTCTCTCTCTCTCTCTCTCTCTCTCTCTCTCTCTCTCATTGCTAGCCTCAATGAATTAAGCTGCTTTCTTCTGCCACTCTCTGCTTCACCTCAGGCCCAGAGTAAAAGAGTCAGCTGACCATGGACTGAATAATTTGAAACCATGAGTCCCAAATAAAATTTTCTTCCTCTAAGTTATTCTTGTCAAGTACTTTGGTTATAGCAACAAACAGCTAACACAAGGAGAAAATTGGTAAAATTGAATAAGCTCTGTGATTTAGTTAACATTAATGTAACACTTCCTGGTCTTAATAATTGTACCATGATTATATGAATTGCCAACATTAGGGGAAGAAAGGAGAAGAATGTATGTGAACTCTTTATATTAACTTCTCCAATTGTTCTGTATGTTCAAAATTATTCCAAAATAAAAGGCTAAAAAATGTTCTCTATAAATACACTGCTTTTACCTTGGTAATATTTCTTTGGGCTTTCTGGTCAAGTATTTTATAAAATCAAATGCATGTATTTTATTTTATATGCAAAATAGTAATACATAAATTTGTTTCCACTATTTGTAATTTATTGAGAAGAAAGGACTGAGATAAAACTCAATGTTATGCAAAACTAACAAATATTTATTTTAGATTTTATCATGTTTCTTATCCAATATTTTAAAATAGATGCAAATTGCATTGCTTAATGTTAATAAAATCAGAAATTATGAAAGTTTTTTAATGGGACTATTATTCTCAACAAGCAAATATTTTCTATTTTATGCATAGTTCAGTGGTTGCTTTTCATTTGTGTGGCATTGTGTGAGTAGTACAAAATTTTACTTGGTGTGTCATTGTTAATTATCAAACCAATAAAAACGTCATCCAGTATGCTAACCTTGTGCTAACATCTGCTTGTGAATAAACACTTTTCTAAGAAGATAAATGGAAAAAACTTTATAAGTAGTATAATCCATAATACAATAAGTGAGGTCAAATCAGAATTTTAAAACTATAGCAAATTTAGCAACCTTATTAGATGTCATAAGGAGAAACTACTAAACCAATGCAACACTGCTGATTTTACTGGGCAAGCTCCTTCACAGATGGTATGTGTTTATCTACATTTATGCAATTTATTGCCCCAGGACAGATGTCCTGAAGACATTCTTATTCTCTTGTGATTTGCTATCTTGATTGTGAGCACCTATCAAAGACATATAAGACAAAGTGCCCTCATCTTTAGATTGTGCACTTTGGTCCCCTGTCTGGTATTACTGCTATAATTCTAGAAATTCTCTAACTTAAGGAATAAATTAAAATAAAAGATATACCAAAAACTAACATTCCAGCTAGATTTTTTTAAATATCCAAATTAAAGAAAATTTAACCAAAGCATATGATTTAGATACAAATGTAGATTCACTACCATTTGTCCATTGTCAGTTTTCATTATGACTACAAAAATATGAATTTCCTAATATTCCCTAAATCAGACCCCTCTTCTTTTAGCACATTTTAATAAATAAATCAACCTGCTATTTTTTCATAATACCTTTAGAGAAATTTTTTTTAAATTTTAATTATTAAATGGTTCTAACCATCTGATAAAGGATATTTTATCCTACCACTTTGAAGGACGGAATCATGGTAATGCAAATAATACCAGCATAATAATACACACAATTTGATTTGTATGTGAACATGGGGAAGAAGTGTTTGATATGCTTAATCTTCACTAAAAAGTGGGTGTTAATGATCTTGCACCCCTTTTTTTTTCTCTTTGTTCTGAGCTCACCTGTCCCAACCCTGGGAGGTTGAAACATGATGGCATTGCCTATACACTGACACAGAGTCAGAAAATATAGAATACTAATTTATTTTCATATTGTATTTTACACAGATGGCTATCCAAATAACAACAAATAAACAAAAGAAAAAATAATAAACTAGATACAAATCTACCTTTATTTAAGCAAATGTAGACCTAAAATCCTGTATAGAAAATGGCTGATTTTACCTCTTTTAATACACAGTGAGAATAAATTATGAGAGAGAAATAAAGATGAAAGCTAATGCCACCATATATGGGAATTGGGAGGTTCTTATGTGTCCAGCTCATTGTGAGACATTTGATGGGTATCTTTTTTGAAATATCTGAGATTCCTTTCTTTTTTAACCAAAACACAGCTATAACCATCTTTTACCTCTGTGCTACAGTCATCAAAAACACATTGATTCTTCAAACCCCATCTGTCTCCAAATCAGAAACAGTAATGCTTTTCCATTTGAATTTGTTAGCCAGAGGATCACATTTCTACTGTGAATTCCCTGGCAGTTGATTTCAGGATACATATGGACACATTATCCTACCTTCATTATTCTATAATTTTATGTTCAAGGTGCTCATAATGACCATCTGACACATTTGCACAGCTTAAAATGAGAATAAATTTTTTGTAGCATACTTTCTGTAAATGATGAAGAAGAACTCTTTACTTCAATAGCTTTTATTTCATTTATATCATATCTAAGTCCAAAATGGCAACTGTTCAGTCTCCCAAGATGAATGCTGGCTGTCCTCTAGTGCTTCCTGAGAGTTCATAAAAGTAGGATGACTTGAACACACAACTAGGGATTGATTTTCAAATTATAAACACCTTTTTTTTTAAGTTAAGGAGCTACTTCCATGCTATGACTATTAAGAAAACTGCTGGAAATAAGTCCATTCTCTTTCATTTGTGATTCCATCACTTGTTTATTTTGTGGTCCTCTTAGTAGTTAATATGTTTTTTATATTCACAGCGATGACTCAAGATTTGATTATGGACAGTATTTAAAGTTTCAAATAGTTGATGTTTTTGCCGGTTTCAATATTAGTGCATTTACTGATGAAACAATTTATGGGTGAGTTTATGAACACTTATTTCCAGAGAATGTTACCTGCATGTCATTATCTTTTTATGAATTGTATTTTCACCTCCATGCAAAAGTGTTCATAACTGACCTGCACCAAACTTAAATACGGCCTATAAATAGTCATTATAAAGCCAGGAAGAAAATTTCAAATGCATTGGGTATAAACCAACCAAAAATATTCAATGATTTAACATCTTTATTGCAACTAAAATAGAAAACATTATCAGGTTATAAACCATTTTAAACAGGGAAATGTTGAAAGTATTACAATTATTTAACCTAGGGAGGAGAAAATTAAGGAAATATCTAATAATTATCTTTAAATAGTTGAAAGACTGCTCTATTAGTCAAGTGAACTATGCGGCCTAGAATCAATGAGAACAATTTCAGTAGCTTAACAGATAAAAAAGGCACTTTACTTTTCATACTACCAGCCAATATCAGTAGGTGCAACTGTTTTCAGTGTACTCTTCCTGGGAACAAAGCTGATGGAGACTTCACCGTATGCTATGTTGCCTGTCATTATGAATACTGATATAGAATATGGAAAGTCATATACTTCCTACCTATCCTATCTTCTCAGATGCAAAATAGCTTTTATCTCAGGTTTCATTGCACAAAAAATGTCACACTACCATATTTAACTTGATTCATATTGATTTTCTTGATTAAGTGAGGAATTGTACTTCAATGTACGCAAAAAGAGAATTAGTAGAAACACTGGAAAATCGCACTACTTATTGATTGATGCCATCACTTTTCCCCCAAGAAAAGGTAGTTGATATATATATGGGTCTAACAGTCCTACAAGTAAATACAAGTTCTTATAACCCCTCTCCCCATGGCATAGGTAAGATTTGTACAAACAAGTGTCCTGGAATGCTAGCTTTAATGGTAATAACATATCTTGGGGGAAAGCATAGATATTGAGTGCAAATTTAGAAAGATTATATTGATTTCTCTTATATGAAAAACTAAGAAATTGGAAACATTTTACATTATCATGAACAATTTAATTCTAGCATATGCACCAGTAGATTATACATTTTAGGCTAAGAACATACAAAAAAAATGAAAAACAGCACAACTTATTCGCTGTACTTGCAAGCAGACATAGGATCAATCATGCAAATATATACTAAGAAGCACATTGAGGTTTTTTTGTTTGTTTATTTTTGGTACCAGGGATTGAACCCAAGGGTGCTTAACCACAGAGCCACATCTCCAGCAATTTTTATTTTTTATTTTTTATTTTGAGACATGATCTCACTAAGTTGCTTAGGGCCTTACCAAGTTACTGAGGCTGTCTTTGAACTTGAGATCATCTGGCCTTAGCCTCCCAAGCCACTGGCATTACAGGTATGGACCACCTCATCTAGCACATCTTGAGTTTTGATAGTAGCTTTGTCTTTCTATAACATAAATACCACATTTATGCATTCTTCAGAGGCCAATGAGATTTTTTCAAACTATGAAATATGACTGACAGACAATAGGAGTCCCTCATTTCATCACTTTCTTGTGCTTTATAGTTTAGTAGATGAAGAGTTGATCTATGGTTAAAACTGCCTCACTATATATACCAGTCTGGGTTCTTAGGAAGAAAAATTTAGATGCAGAAAAATTATTTAACCCTTATAAATCTCAGGTTTTTCCCTAAAAGTGAATAATTGTTTTATTCTAAATTGTGTTTTTGTGTGTTTGTGAAGATTAAATGTGACCATGAATCTAATACTGAAAACAAAAGTCACTCAAGAGCTAGCAATATCGATATTGCCACTTATGCCACAGGTCATTACTTATTGGGTATCTTTTGCTTTCTGTCACACAATACAACACTTGGTATAGTTTCTTACAACTATCCTCACCAATTATTTCTAACATGGCACTGATTGCTGGGACCAATGCTATTTCTTACAGCAGAATGTTTTCAGTGTTGTTTTTTAAAAGCTATTAATTAAAGTTAGCTAAAACAAAACTCATTGGCTTAGAAAATGCTAAGACACATGTTCCCAATCATTCAAATTCTAAGCTTTCCTGTCACCTTATTCATCACAATGTACACTGTTTATTCACATTTTGTGTCTTTCATGTGTATCCTTCACTCAAATCTTACTTTAAACTTAAAAATATCTATGATTCAGCAATAAAAGAGAATAAAATTATAGCATTTGCAGGCAAATGGATGGAACTGGAAAGCATTATGCTAAGTGAAGTAAGCCAATCCCAAAAAACCAAATGCCGAATGGTCTCTCTGATTAGTGGATGCTGATGAATAAGGGAGGTGGGAATGGGAAACATAAGAGAAATAGAGAAACACTGGACGCGACATGGGGGAGGCGGGGGGCAGGAAAGGGGAATGGGTA
>PVHX01004766.1:0-21820 GCA_004024805.1 Geosciurus inauris | reverse complement strand
ATATATATATATATATATATATATATATATATATATATATACTGTTCATTGAAAGTGCATATAAAGATGTTTAATATGAAAAAAAAAGAAGGGATAAAAACAGACTTCTACAGTTGCAAAGATAAGAAAATAACAGCAGAATTATCAGAGGACATATCTGAAAAATAATAAAAATAATTTTCCATAATAAAAAAAAATAAAAAAATAAAAAATATCTATGAGAAAAACCAACAGGATGACATTAATGACATGCATTTCTAAAATTAATATAAAAGATGCCCTAAGTTAATAAATGAAGTTCCTAATTTTTATACTGAGTTAAATTTACTCAGCTCCTTTCTAAATAATTTCTAGAGCAATGTTTTTTTCAGTCTTCACTCAGATTACCTTTTTAACTTTTTCCCCTCAGACTATTCCCCAACATAGATATCACTTCAAAGTGCTCTATGTGCTTCTCAAAAATAACTGAATTTCTGATTTCTCCAACTTCATTGAGGTGTGCTAAACAAATAAAAATTGTTTATTTTTAAGACATAAAATATGATAGTTTTATATACATACACACTACAAAATGACTACCACAATTGAGCTTAATGTCTCTTTACAGAGTTACATTTATGTGTGTTAAGCTAAAAAGCTTCTTCACAGCAAAGAAATCAGGATCTTGAAGACAGGGTCTACAGAATAAGAGAAAATCTTTGCCATGTGCACCTCAGATAGGGTGTTAATACCCCGTATACACAAAGAACTCAAAAAGTTTAACACAAAACAAAAACAAAAACAAACAAACAAAAAAAAAACCAACTCCAGCAATAAAGGGGCAAAGGAACTAAACAGAACTAAACAGAATAAGAAATGTGAATGGTAAAAAAATATGTGAAAAATGTTCAACATCTCTAGCAATTAGGGAAATGTAAATTAAAACTACACTGAAATTTCATCTCACTCTAGTCAGAATGGCAATTATCAAGAATACAAGCAATAATAAATGTTGGTGAGGATGTGGGGAAAAGAGTACATTTATACATTGCTGGTGAACTGCAAATTGGTGCAATTACTCTGGAAAGCAATATGGAAATTTCTCAAAAAACTAGGAATGGAACCACCATTTGACCCAGTTATAGCACTCCTTGTTATATATCAAAAGGAGCTAAAATTAGCATACTACAGTGACACAGCCACATCAATGTTAACAGCAGCTCAGTTCACAATAGCTAAACTATGGAACCAACCTAGGTACATTTTAACAGATGAATGGATAAAGAAAGTGTTGCATATATACCCAATGGAATATTAGCTATAAAGAAGAATGACTCTATGACATTTGTCAACAAATGGATGGATCTGTAGAATACCATGCTAAGTGAAATAAGCCAGTCCCCAAAAAACAAAGTTCTAGTGTTTTCTTTGAAAAGTGGAAGATAACCCACAACAAGGCGGGGTGGGTTAAGGAAAGAATAGAAGTTCAGTGAATTAGATAGGTGAGAATAAGGAGGAGGGAGGGGGTATGAATAGGAAAGACAGTAGAATTAATCTGACAAAACTTTCTTAGGTACATATATGAATATACCACAGTGAATCTCAATATCATGTACATCTATAATATTGAGATCATAATTAGAATAAGAAATGTTCCATGTTTGTATAAATATGTCATAGTAGACTCTGCTGTCATGTATAACTAAGAATAAGAAATAAAAATTTAATAATTAAAAGAACTATTTACTAGTTATAATTTAACCAAATTTCAAATATATATTAGAGTATTATTAACTATAGTCATTATATTGTACATTAGATCTCAAGAATTTATTTATCCTGCATGAATGAAACTTGATACCCTTTGAACAAAACATTTGCAAAGCATATATATGACAAGTGGTTGATATCCAATTATGTAAGAAATTACTCAATAGCCAAAAAAAGAAAGAAAGAAAGAAAAGTCCAAATAACCTAATTGTT
Source organism: Geosciurus inauris (assembly GCA_004024805.1). Taxonomy (NCBI): domain Eukaryota; kingdom Metazoa; phylum Chordata; class Mammalia; order Rodentia; family Sciuridae; genus Geosciurus; species Geosciurus inauris. The sequence continues at coordinate 19,858 of PVHX01004766.1, read as the reverse complement.
TAAAGGACAAAGAACTTGAACAGATATTTGACCAAAGATGACATGGAAGTGTTCAACAAGTAAATAAAAAAGTGTTCAACATTAGTAATCACTAGGGAAAATAGACCAAGAACACAGTAAGCTCAGTTTACATTGTTAGGATGGCTGTTATCACAAAACAAAAAATATAGAAAGTACTGAAAAGGATGTGGGGATAAAAGGAACACCTTTACACTGGCAAGAATGTAATATTGTACAGTCATTATGAAAAACAGTATGGGCTTTACTCAAAATTGGAATTTCTTAATTTTGTGTATAGATTTTGAATCTCTTAAATTTTTTCTTTCAATTTCACCAGACAAAACTTTGAATTTAAAAATTTTATATTTTAAAAACATAAATTGAAATAGTTATTCTAAACCCTCATCTGTTTAATCCAGGCAAGTTTTACTCTTTCTTTTAAGTCCCACACATGTTAAATCTCTCAAAAGTATGCCATTTGGAAAGGAAAGTTGATAGTCTAAAATTTTACCACCATAATTTTTAAACTAATTTTATTCCTAGAGTTTCTAGACAATTTTTTCATATATAAGTATGTTTACATTCAGTCTGAAATAAAAAATGATTTTTCTCTGCATATATAACTCACACTTACACATAAAATACAGGTATGAGATGCAAAATTCTAGATACTAACCCGAAGCTTTTTCATCTTCCCTTTAAAGTAAGTAGAAATGGAGAGTTGAAGCCAGGTACACATGTCAAACTGTTTCTTGATAGTGTGTGTATATGTGTGTGTGTGTGTGTATGTGTGTTTCTCACGTTGGATGTGGAAAGTAAAGTAGCAATGTACTAAGCACATTAGCTCCAGTTTAGGTATATCAGTGTATCAACTCACATTTGATCTTCTGAAATGTCTTAGGTAGGAATGAATAATGAGGGCACACATGTTATAATTTGGGAATCATACAAGTTTCATTGATTTAACTTTAAACATAATGTAATTTTTCAACTTTCAGTTTCAAATCTGAATGATCATCATAATCTTTTAGAAATATTTTAAAAATATTTTATTCATATAATTATATATAATAGTGGGGATTCATTCATTGTGGATTTTGTTTTTGTCCTTCATACAAGGATATAGGATAAATTGATCAATTTTATTCTTCATTCCACCCCTTCCCTCCTCTTCTCATTCCCCAAACCACTTTTTCTACTGGTCTATCTTCTAGTTTTTTCCTTTCTTCCTTCTCTTTCTTTCTTTCTTTCTTTCTTTCTTTCTTTCTTTCTTTCTTTCTTTCTTTCTTTTCTTTCTTTCTTTCTTTCTTTTTTCTCTTTCTTTTTCTTTCTTTCTTTCTTTCTTCTTTTTTCCTTCTTTCCTTCTTTCCTTCTTTCTTTCACCAGGAATTGAACCCAGGGGTACTTTACCACTGAGCCACATTGCCAGCAACCTTTAATTTTTATTTTGAGAAAGGATCTCACTAAGTTGCTGAGGTTGGCCTCGAGCTTGCAATCTTCCTGTCTCAGGCTCTGCAGTTGCTGGGATTATAGGCATGCACTGCTGTGATCAGTTCTTTTTTTTTGTTCTCTCTAGCTTCTGCATATGAGAGTAAATTTAGGATTCTTCACTTTCTGAGACTAGTTTATCTCATTTAGTATGTTCCCCAGATCCATTCATTTTCTTTTAAATGACATAATTTTGTTCTTCTTTGTAGCCAAGTAAAATTCCATTGTGTGTGTGTGTGCACATATATACAATCACATTTTCTATTTTCATTCATCTGTTGATAGACATCTACGTTTGTTCCATAATTTGTCTATTGCAATTTTTGCTGCCTAAGCATAGGTATGCATGTATGACTTTAGTGTGTTGATTTGAATTATTAAAAAATTCCCAATCTCTGTATAAAGGATTATTGATTTAGTTTATCAAATTCACAATCATCATTTTTGGAACACTCTTCAGGTTACTCTTTGGGAGGCACTGCTTCTAAGGAGTCAATTCCATAGGCAAACATGAAACAGCTTTAAAATATGTATTTTGACACTAAGAATAGGCTGTGCTCAGTAGAGAAAATGTAAGCCTTATTAAATTTTTAAAAAATTTTTCACAGCAATATTTAGTCACATTTTTATTCTAGAAGTTTTGAGAATATCATACATTTCTATCTTAGGTGTTCTGCTCAACATAATACTTGCATGTGAGTTGATGTGTAAGGTACACATGAATGTTCTGAAATTTGATTAAGTATGACACTTAACAGGTGCAATATTGGAAGTTTGAACACTTCCTAATTTTTCAAATCTACTTCATTTAATGTGTTATGCTAGTAGATGGACAGCATTCAAGAAGTGATCTGGGATGTTCAATAAATATAGAACAGGTCCTCACTGAGAGAACATATCACCATACAGTGAACATTGTCATTGCCACCGTCCTTTTTTGTGATTCATAAATGAACATCAACATTCTACAAAATGAAAAGAATTCCTCTACTCTGTCCATAAAAAGATTACTTCAAAAAAATATTGACTGTGCCTCTATATGGCAGTATAGAAGTCTGTCCAAAAGTTTTCTAGATTGATCCATTTTGAAGATGAGGAGTAAATAGGTAAAGGAATCTCTCCAAAATTACATACAACATAATGGAATTCTTATAGGACACAAAGCAAGTAGTTTTTGAAGAATTAGTAAACAGAGGCATATTAAATGATAAGAGTCACATAATGCCTGTTAGGAAGCATTTTCATGAAAGCATGAGGTAACTGGTCCATAATTTTAACATTAATAACCAATGTTACATGTGTCCTTTGCATGCTGAGAGCTGTTTTCCTCCCTTGTACTCTGGAACCCATGCACAGATTGCTCAAAGAAATGTGTAAATGCCATATGAGGAAAGGGAGCCACTAATACACAGTTATCTCCCAATGAGAAATTCTAAATTTAGAGGCAACTCTCTTGACTACTGCAATGTGGAAAAGCACATGTGTGTTTTGAAAAGAGAGTCAGAACATTGTCTCAATGACATGAGGGTGATATATCCACTTCTGAAACAAATTAATGTACATTCCAAGGCAAATATCTCTTATTCACACTTGAGAAATTGGGCCCACTACTACCATGTGTTGGAATTACTGTTGAAGCTCTCAGTTTGCCGGCAAATATTACTTTGACAGAGATTCTCTAGGTTTAAAGAAACTGCTGTCAACTTCAGAACAGGAGATGGAATAATGAGTGATATTCATGTAAACAAATATGATCGGTTTGGTGATGTGTTTATGTCTAAAAATAATGTAAAAGATGCTGTAAAGTACCATATGAAGTTTTTAATTTTTATTTTGTGTTTAAATTGGTTTAAATGCATAATGAGACTTTAAGAATACCTAGATAGTAAATTGGACTGAAGAAAATGTACTGCTGAGAAATAGCAAACATTTGCCGCCTTTTCAAGATGTATTCATTAAAAGGAACACTCTTTATTTTTGCTTTTCCTTCACCTGTTTACAAATAAGTATCTGATACTTAAGTTGTTTACTGTATGGCAGACATTGTTTTTAGTGGTTTCCACATATTAACTGATTTAATCCCCACAATAACAATGCTATGAGACAGAGTTTTGCCTCCTTCTACAAATAAGGAAGCAGGAACAATAGGGTTATAGATGCTGCTCAAAATTACAAAGTGATAGAGCATGTGCTGAACTCAGGCAGCCTAACATTTCTGAACATGACAGTAGCATGAGGCAACATACGTCATGCTTTGACACATGGATTCTGTAATACAGACTGTAATGAGTAACTAACCCAGGCCTGGATACAAAATAAACTAAGGACACTGTGAAAATTAGTGCCTGGGAAAGGGAGAACTCCCCTTCACTCCCCTCTCCAGCCAGATAGTTTTCAGGGAAGCTAATGAGCACCACTCACTCCTAACTTTCAGATTGGAAAGGACTTTCACTAGGATCTAACTACTTTCCTTTGAAGTGTAAATGCCCCTGTGAAGGCTCCTAGCTAGAGATTTGCTGGAGGCCCTGTAAGAGGAGACAGTCTTTCTTGTACTCTGCTTTTGTAAACACACTTCCCACCTGAAAATTCTTATACACAATCATATCATTTTTTGATACCTGTGCACAACCTTGTATCATTTTAGACTAGAAAATTTATGACACTAGATAGCCTATAAATGTTGTGAAAAACTGGTAAGGGGCACTCAGAATTTGGAGTGCTGATTTCCTCTGGGCCCACCAGCATAAAATAAAGTTTGGTTTCTTCTACTCTTTGAGTGCCAATTGCTGCTTCTTGCCGGAAGAAGCAACAAGACCACCTGGGATCCACTACTGTAATACCTAAAATGATTTTAAGATTCCTAATTTAAAATACTTTCCTTAAGCCCTGTCAGATAGTACAGCAATTATGTAGGTTAATCGGTTTCTTAGCATTGAAGCAAGAACAAAGGACAGGCAGTTAATGTAGACAGATGGTCTGTTGGGGAAGATGGAAGCTGATTCAAAGAGAAAGGAATGTTCATACCTTCAGGAAACATTCCTCTCCTCCTCACCTTGTGGCCAAGTCACCCACTTCCAGAAAAGAATTGTTAATGAGTATTCCCTGGATGGCTCGTTTCCTGCCTTTCTGGGCAGACAATGGAAAATGGGGAGAGGTACCCCTAAATCAACCCTTTCCCATCTTTTTGCTGCATGGGTGGGATAGAAGGAGGAGAAGTAAGAAACCAGGAAACTATAAAAGGACAAGATTTACCCCCTCCTGTAGATATCAACTCTGGATCCCTTTTTCCCCCTGGAGAAGTCTGTCTCTGCTCTATCCTTTAAATACAACTTCTTTTCTGTGCTTGCCTCAGCGTTTCTCAGGTGTTCATTCTTGACACCAGGAAAACAGGAGTCACTTCCAAGAACAGTATCAGCATCACATAGCCAACAAATTTTGGAACAAGAAGAATGATCACATCATCTAAAATTCATTCTTCTATTGTAAAGAATACAAATCCATGTTACATGTTTGACACTGACAGGTTTGGGTCCCACCTCTGTCTCTTTTTTTTTGTAGTTCCTTACCTGGGCAAGATAACAAGAAAGCACACAGAACATTCCTTGGCACCAGTAGAAATAAAGACCACGCAAGCCCTAGCCCAAGTGTTGGAACCCTTGCCAGACTCTATTCTTTCACCACCATAAAATTCCTGACCAACCCCCAGCCCTTCCTTTGTCCAAGACATTCTAGACCAGTATGAAAGATTTCATATTCTCTTGATGCATGTATGCCTGTCTCAACTTTTTATAAAAATATTTTTTAGTTGTAAATTGCCTTTATTTGATTTATTTATATGTGGTGCTGAGAATCAAACCCAGTGCCTCCTACATGCTAGGCAAGTGCTCTATCACTGAGACACAACCCCAGCCCCTGTCTCAACTTTCAAACCAGATTTGGGTGAAGGGGGCTTCACCTCTCTTTGGGTGTACCACAAAATAATGTTTTCTCCAAATTATTATAAAATTAACAGATACCTTGTATTTATACATATTAGCAATGGAAAAGTTTATACCTTCTTCTGCTTTTAATAATATATAATTAAATTTTATGTATACTACCACATCAAAAATTTAGGGAAATAACTGATGAAACATTACTAGGAAAGTAAAATGAGCAATTTTAAAATCATTTATAGAAGTTCCTCAGCAAATTAAAAATAGAATTACCATAGGATCCAGCAATTCTACTTCTGAGTAGACCTGGAAAAACTGAAGCAGGAACTCAAACAGGTGTTGGTGTACCCATTTTTTCCTACGAAGGTCGAAATAACTTTCATGTCCATCAATGGACAAACGGATATGTAAGCAATATGCGTACAATGAAATGTTATTCAGTCTTAAAAAAACATGAAATTCAGACATTGCAATATGCATTATCCTTGAAGACTTTATGCTAATTAAGAAAACTTATGCAGCCAGCAGTGGCGCAAGCCTGTAATCCCGGTGGCTCAGCTGGCGAGACTGAAGCAGGAGGATCAAGGGTTCAAAGCCAGACTCAGCAAAAGCGAAGTGCTAAGCAACTCAGTGAGACCCTGTCTCTAAATAAAATATAAAATAGGACTGGGGATGTCGCTCAGTGGTTGACTGCCCCTGAGTTCAATCCCTGGTAACACCCCGCCCCCCAAAAAAGTCATGCATAAAGGAACCAATTTTATGTTGTGTATTTTATCATAAAAATTATATGTTTAATAAGTTTAAAAATCATATCAATGCAACTAAGGTAAATATCTTCTTATATTTCTGTTTTCTTTAACATAAGTGAAATATATATGAATCTATACATATATTTTATATATATATATACATATGTTTGAATTTTTAATGCCTTTTCAAGTGCTATAAAAGACTTTCATGGCATAAGAACACTAAGGATTAAATGAGTTCTTGGCATTTTAATATATTCTTTGACTTCAATAGATAGGCTGTCTTTCTTATATTGTTTGTGAGTAAACAATATTCCCTCCACACTTATTAAAGAGAGTACTGCTATGACTGATTTCAAGTAACAAATTAAGGTAACCATTTACAATTGTCTTTCTTACCTCCTCCCACAATATGATAAAATGTGATGAAAAAGTAAAATGTTTTTTAAGAATTATATATTGTACTTACGGGTTAAATATTAGAATCATCCTTCTATCTACATAAATTTTTATGGTTTCCAAGGAATGTATTAAACATCCTATGAATAATAAGCAAAAAAATTTCCCTGAATCTGGTTTTTCCCCATTTTAATATAAGCCTTATCGTCGGTGTGTGTTAAGAAGAACAGAAATGCTTTCCATTTATATACAATCAAATTCTATAAATTATCCATAACACAACCCACAAAAAAATCACTGGGCAAAAATAAAATGAATATTTCATTTCTTACATGCATATGTGGTGGGAAATATACTTTTCTTGTCACAAAATACAAACCTAAACATGAAAAGAAGAGCAAGATGTAGAATATAAAATTAACTTATCGTTATTTGGGGGGATTTATAGGGTCCTGATATATGAGAAAAACCGCAGAGATGTTGGATGGGAAGATAGGGAAGACCCTGAGGTCTTGTAAGAAAGACCTAGCTGCACCATAACCATACATTCTTCTACTTTCTTTCTCTGTAGTCAGACCAAATCAATAGACATGAACAGCGAAATGAGGAGCTTTTAGGTTATCCTTGCAACCTGGGGCTCTCTGATTCATTCAGTGTCCTCATCCCAATTGCCTTAACATCAGGGGAGAAAACCCTCTGGTAATCTTAACTTTCTTCAACTTCTTTCAGCAAACAGACTTCTTGCTGAGTGAAAATAAGAGACATTTATCATGTTATGAACTCCTTCAGCATAATTAGTTACATTATAGCCTGATATATTACAACAGATCTTTGGGGATCCGTAAAACAGAACCAAGAAAGGACTAGTGCCTAAAGCTCTGCCTTCCTCAGTTAGTACATTTGAAAAACACAATGTGCAAAAAGTGTTCTACCATTTCTTCCTACAAATACTCAGTTCAGTATTTGGTGTTTCTATGCACTCTGGGAACATTTTGACTATGTAGATTTAGAGTATTATGTTTAAACTTGGCTTTTTTCAAATAGAAAATAGAATTTTCCTTATGTGACAGAGTTGCTTTAATGACAACATATTAATGTAAAACCATGCTATCATGATCAATATCATGGAGGACTATTGCCTCATTGGAAAACTGCTATTTTACTGAAGACAAGCCGTTGTCTCTGAGCAGTGGAACAATGGCCTGCGTGGGCTGGATCACAGGCAGTGCAGCACAGAGCAAGGGGGCCAAGGCCACTGGGAGCCTGAATGCAGACCTGGGTCTGAGGCCTGCTAAGGAAGGGCCAAGGCAAGCTAGGGCATGCTTACTCATTGGACAATGCAGTTCAGCCTGTCTGGTACATATGTCCACCCCTCAGTGTGCAGCAACTTGGAACCACCAAGTGTTCACCATCCACTGCTTCAAACTCTCACTTCCCTATAAGTGGCAAAAAAAAAAAAAAAGGAAATGTGGTAGACCTGAATGGAAGTTCAGACTCAAGGGTTTACCAATAGTGGCAGTATTTTTTCAAACCCTGATTAACAAAAATTTGGACCAATAGTATTGTCGCAAGTGCTACATGAACCCCTGGGCAGCTCACTCAGAAAGCAATTCCTATGGGGGTCCCCTCTTGTCTCTGCAAGAGATCTGTTTCTGTTCTTCATACTTGATAAATCCTACTCCTTTCATTCTTGCCTTTCATTGGCCCATGAATTTTATTCTTCAGAATAGCAAAGCAAGAACCTTGAAAGAAGTTGGCGGTGAACTGCTGGAGCCTGTTGCAACACTGGATGGCACAGCCCACCACTTAGACCCACAATACAGAGAGCTGAAACACGCCACTCAATATAAGCAAAGAAGAATCAGACTTTGCCTGCTGCTACCCTCAGAGCTGACACTGATAGGCATTCCTTGCTGTGATTAGCTGGTAACACTAAAATGGCCTTTCTAGGCTGCAGAAGCCTGTAGTTTGCACAGGCCCCATCCAATAATAGAAGCAGAGAAGTGAGTTTTATCTTAAACTCTGGTTTCATTACTTTATGAAGGAACAAATTCTTTTAGTGCTTCATAAGCATTTAGTGAGAAGGGCTTAAAAAATAGCCCATTGTTCAATACCTGTCTTGTTCTTCTAAGAATCATTCTAAGATAGTCCCATAAATAACCTATGTTCATAATCATGAATTACTCAATAGCTTGAAAGATTTTGTGCTTTTCCTTAGCAAAGTATAGAATATACCTTGCTAGAGGGAAGCATCTATGTTTAACAGTTTCTCAATATAGAATGCTTTCTTACTAATAAATAAAATTATATAATCAACATATACAGATGATATAAATCCTATTATCAGATATATTCTTTCAATAACAATATTCTAATAGTTAAACTATTATTATTATTAGACTAGAAAAATGGAAACAAAGTGGGTTGTAAGGAAAACTGAGTTTCAGCGTGAAGTTTATCAGTCTTGAGCTTTTGTAACTTAAACAATTTGTCCTTAATTCACATAAAACTGAATAGCTTCAATATTTTGTGAATTATTATGTCAACCATAATAAATATTTTCGAGGGCCTCTATAAGAGAGACAATTGCAGAGCAGGGTGCTAGTTCTTTGGACTCTGTTCCATTCTGTGTTATTCTCATGCTTCCCTCTGATGTTCCCTGAAATCTGTCTCCCAGACACTCACCACACAGCAGTGATTTAAAAGAGAAACAGTTTTGCTACTCAGAACCTTTCTTAGGCAAATAGAGATGTCATAGAGAGTGCACCATATTGGAGAACTTCCAGACATAAGAGGATAGAAAACTTGAGGGAAAGTAAGGGGCACATTTTAGGTCACATTCTGTATCAAATAGCCAAACTATCAAAACACAGAATAATAAAGATCTTTTAAGTATTTATTTTGGTATTGTTACTTTACCTTAAAACATATGAACTTTTAGCATATTAGTTATTAAGAGAATATTTTAATTCCCTTTTTGGAGCTTCTTGTGGTTTGATAAACTCCTGTTAATATGGAAATGTTCAGAGGTGAAATGATTAGATTACAGGGGTTATAACCTAAATCAGTTCACCCTCATTTGAAAGGACTGACTGGGTGATAACTGTAGGCAGCTGGCTGAAGGAGTTGGGTCACCATGGGAGTGCTCTGGAAGGGTGCATCTTCCCTGTGCCCCTGATCTTACCTTGTATTGAGCAGCTTTCTTATGCCAGGCCCTTCCCTCATGATGCCTTACCTTGGGCCCAGAACCATGGAGTCAGTTGTCCGTGGACTGAGACCTCTGAAATTATGAACCCCAAATAAACTTTCCCTCCTCTAAGTTGTTCTTTTCACCTATTTTGTTCACAAAGACGTAAAAGCGGATAAAACTGACTTTTCCCTGGATAATCCATGCTTTTTCATTTTATTTCTCTGTTGTTTTGTTTACATCCTTCAGCTTTACTAAGAAATTATGACTCATTTTTAACACATTTCCTCTGCCATGATAGAAGCCCTCTAGAGGGGTATACATTGTACATTATAGCAAATCACATTTTTATAAATGACACTATTTTATGCAGATTAAAATACATTGCAATTTTAAAATGGCAATCTTGTAAAAAATCTTTCCATGTAGATATTTCTATCTCATTTACTTTGCTCAGTTTTTATGGTTCCTTTCTAAAACATGGATCCTAGCAATGGATGGCTTATTTTATTTCACTATTTAGTCAGAAGTCTTAACATAGCATTAACAAAGCAGGAACTTAAAGATGTATCTGATGTTTTGAATACATATGAATTGTTTTGTTGTCTGAATATTTAAAACTATAGAACAATTAGTAGGAATTGCTCTTGCTAACTATGTTAATGTCTATTTTTTAAAAATTGATAAAATTTAAGTCTTATATCCTAAGACTCAACCCTGTCACAATAAAAAAACATCATGGCACATATCAGTGTTACATTTACATGACCTTATACATAAATGTGTGCAATAAGGTTATCATAATTCTTTAGCATACAGTCACTAAGCATCTATCTGGTTAAACTAGGAAAATAAGTCATTAAATTTCCCCTTACATATATAAAAAAGATTAAAATCATACACACACACACACACACACACACACACATACATACACACACTAATTAGTAACAAGAAATTAGTAAAAACAGTTGAATGGGTCATGTAGTATTTTAGAATTAATTATCTACCTAGATTTGGGTTCTTCTCTGATCCTTTTTAAAATAATTTGAGTCAATTTATTTTAGAGTGAATCATCAACTCTGCTTTTGAACAAGTTCTGAAATGCCCTGGATATCTTTTCAACACAACTGTCTTGACAGTTGATGTTGTTATTTTTGATCCTTATAAGCAATCCTTTTTTCCTAGGCATGTTCAGTCATACACCATTTTCAGTTACATTAGGAAAAGAGGGAGGATGAGAAATAAAGGACTCAAGAGCCAGTTTCATGGCCAAGAGTTAATTAATTGACTAAAAATTGGCATTACAGGATTAAGGATAAAATTCTTAACTGGACTTGTGTTCACTGTTTTCATGGAAAAGGCTCTGAGCAGAGGAGATGAGCAGATGATGAGTGCTGGATTATGTGTATCTGAGATGTCTTATCTACTCATTTCCCAAACATTCACATGTCTACCATCAAAGGAAGCAGGGCATGCATAACAATGTCATATTTTTTTTTTTTGGAGAATGATATAAAAACATAGAATCAGTAATGGTAGCATTCAAAAGGGATCCAGTGGTCTTCCAATCCAAAGCCCCTTCAAATTCACAGTGAGTAAAAGGAAACCAGATCGTATGAACTGAAAAAATGTAACTCAAACTGTTTTTGTAGTCAATGTATTTGATCAATGTTTCTTTTATTCCCATTTCTATTCTCATATTTCCTTCTTTTGTTGAAAAACCATCTTCCTTCCCTGTGTTTTCTCCTTTCCCATCAAAGGTTTGTTTTGATTAAGGATGTAGTTTAAGCTACTTTGAACATAAAATGACACGATTCCAGAGTTATTCTTTGCCTGTTCTCTTGGTTTTTTTTGGGAATAAATCATGAAAAAATTTGAAGACAAAATGATTTGTGTCCAATATTTTTCCTATGCTGTGTTTGCATCTACTAAATAGATGAACTTAATTTTGTGCCTAAAGACCAATGTCTATTTAGTCTTCAGGTTTGTAAACTAATGTCTTCAAAGTATAGCATTCTAAGATGTCTTAGAATGTGACTTAAATATTTATGAATTAATGATCATGTGTTATAAAAGGGAATATTCATTGTGTTTAATATTAAATAGTCTATAACGGTGTTCTGGTATATCTATCTGACTTCTTTGCATGCATGATTTTTTATATAATTTATAGAGACCAGCATTTTAATACAGCACTGTAAAATAATATGTAAACATTCTTGAGTAAATAAATTCTGTTTTATATTTTAAAGATTCTTAATTGCTTGAGTCAAAGGCAAAAGATACCAGTATGTAAACAATTTTTAGAAAGTCTCATATGTATAGGAATAAACAAATGTATACAATGATTTTTAAATCTCTTTACCAGTATTAATGCTAATTAGATTTTTGCTATGTATATTTTTATATAAAATACATCATTGCATATATATAAATTAATACTTGGTTATTGATACACAAATTAATTCTGAAATAAAAATATAAATTAGGTATTATGTTTAAAGATATACCTAAAGAAATTGTCTCAGCAAAGATTCTTCCTCCAAATTATGCAGATGGTAATTGAAAACCAAGTTAATTCCAACTTTTCTCTCCTTGTAAGCATTGCTGTTTTCAGTATATTTTTTGCCTCATTACACCTCATCTACTTTACAAGCAAGTGAGGAACCTTACAGTATTTTGATTTTAGTATCTCAAGGGTTTTTCATATTAGCAAAAATTATAGTTTGAGTGCAACAAAACACAGAGCCAAATAACACTTAAACATATCAATGACTAATATTCTTTGGCAATAATGGGAATATTCTCTATCCATTTCAGCTGAAAAGTTTCAAATGATTTCTTTACTAGCACTGCTCCTATTCCATTTTTCCCTTCAATTATATCACCAACTTCAATTTAATCAGTTCCTGCCTCTCAATGCCCATTGCTTTTACTTGAATCCTATTTCTGTTGTATGTCACTACTGGAACATTAGCCTATGTGGTAGAATTTCACACAAGAAGAGGCACCAAGAAACATAATTAAGTTAAATATGTTACAGATACACTGTTAGATCTAGGTATATTCTGTTAAGTAAATATGTATGTTATTAAGTTCAATGAGTTTCTTATTTGCTCTAATGTGTTCAGATGTATCCTAATAAAATGATAAATAACACCTGTGCCTTAAATTCCAGCAAGGAAAAAGTTAATGATCACTTCATAGGAAATTTTGCTCTTAATTCAAAGACCTATAATGCTTGGGGGTTATCAGAAATTCTTATAAAAATAACATATCTTCCATAAATTTCAGTTCAAATGTTCTAACATTAGTAAACTGTGGAATCATGCACCCAGTAGTTTTTGTAAATCACAAATCTGTAATGTGTGCAGATAAAAAAAGACTTTTATCTATAACTAGCTTTTAATTATTTGCCTTCAGATTAGTTTATCCTCCTTTTATTACCCCTTCATTCATCTGATGATGCATTTTATTTTCTGTTATTGGCCATAGAATATGATATGGTTTCTGCTTTGCAGAATTTTAGAGATGAGTATAGGGTGCATACACCCAATAACAACGCAATATGACCTGTACAGCAACAGGCACCCACTCCACTTACTTGACTGTGGATAACTCAACTGATCTTGTGTAAGGCATAAAAAAAGAAACCTCACAGAACATGGAGAGGTCAGTTTATTATGGTCATTACTATTATAGCTATTAATAGTTTACTAATGAAACAATACAAGTAGAGTTAAATATGCCAGGAAGATGTAAACATCTATACTAAGATATCTGTTATCAAGAATATGGCATATTCAAGGAGTTCAGTGTGCCAGGGGTTTGGTGAATGAAAGAAAAATATGAAATTCCAATGAGTATACTACTATTGGTAGTAGAATACCATTACAGATTGTTATGGGATATCATGAATAGTCATACATATTAAAAGGACAACAGCAATAAAAAGAACTCAGAGATGAAAAGCAAACAAATGGCATAGGGGTCTATTGGGGCAGGCCTAGAATAGCTGTAGTTAGACTCCCTCACTGAGACTTCTGGAGGGCTATGCTATGATTTTAGTGTGTAGCTAGAGCTGGGACCTGGCTATGTTATGTCTACTATGCTAAATATGTATCTTCTTATGCCTGAGGAACCTGGAATCTGTTTCCTGGGTAAGAGCCACCACATGACAGGGTCTCAAGTAATAGTAGGAAGATAAGATTAGGCATGAAAATGAGAATCAATACAGTAGTTTTTGAAATTATTATTTAAATTATGATCCTTATAACATGTGAATGAAAACATACAAGATGGTGACCAGATTTTAAAATAGTTCTAATTGAGAAAAGGATGATAAAATTAATTGATAGAGTTAATGTAGAAAGTGTTAGTTTGTAAAATAATTATAATGTCAATTTTAGAAAGAGAAAGTGTGACAAGTTTGATGGCATAAGGGGGAGTCTATTATTTTCAAACAATTTTGAATAATGGGAAATTTACAAAAAAAAGAGGTCAGGATATTATAAATTTTCATATGCCTTTCAAACAGTAATCCTAATATATACAGCCCGTATAACTGCATTAATTTCCTATTGCTTTAATAACAAATTAACATAAATTTAGTGGCTTAAACCAACAACATTTATTAACTTGCAGTTCTGGACATGAGAAGTCCAAAACGGGTCTCACTGAGCTGAAATCCAAGTTTCAAATGGGTTATTGTTTTTCCTGGAGATTCTAGGGCAGAATCCAATTTACTACCTTGCCTAGTTTCTAGAAGCCCACCTGGATTCCTTAATTGGTGGTCCTTTATATGTTCAAAACAGCAATGTATGGTTGAGTCTTTCTTGGGCTGCATTACTCCAAGCCTCTTGGCTTCCTTTCCATAGTTAAGGCACCTGCAATTAAAGTGGGCCCACCTGGGTAGTTGGAGATAATTTTGCCTTATGAAGACCAGAGCCTTGCCAAACCTGAATTTCATTTGTTCCTTTCATTCAACTTTGTTGTAAAACATTAAAGATCTACAGATTACAGGAATTAGAACATAGATCTCTTTGGAAGGCATTATTTTTCCTACCACCATAAACTTTTGTTAAAACTAAGGCAACTGCATGCCTATATTACGACTAACTAGAATACAGGATTTATTTGAATTTCACCAGTTTTTCCACTATTTTGTAGCAGTATTAAAGTCCAACAGGAAAACCATAGTTTTTAGTACCCTGCCCCAGCATGTCTGGTTCAAATTTTTGTGTAAAACGAACCTCAGTTATACATATGGATATTCACAATTCTCACTTTTTACACACCTGCCCTAGATGTGATACCCTAGCCACACAGAGGGTTGTGATGTTCTAAGAGTACACAGAGAAAAAAACTATCTAAAAATTCTATTTTAAAGCAAAATTCTAAATCATGTGTTAATTTGAACTTTTCGTGTTCAAACTTTCTTTACCAGCAGAAAGGTCTCCTCGTGTTGGGCAAAGTGGGACACACCTATAATCCCAGCAACTCAGCAGAGTCAGGCAGGAGGATTGCAAGTTTGAGGCTAGCCTGGGCAACTTAGTGAGACTCTGTCTCAAAATAGAAGGGACTGAGGATGTAGCTCAGTGGTAGAGTACCCTTGTGTTTAATGTCCAGTGCTACAAAAATAAAAATAAACAAATAAAACTAGGGCTGTAGCTCAGTCTTAAAGGGCTGGTTCAATCTCCAGTAGCCAGTAATGGAAGCAACAACAACAAAACAAAAATGTTCTCACTGCTTTCACTGGTTTTCATGGTTCCAGCCAAATCTATTACTGTTCCTTGTGCTTACTCAAGAGATTCTTAACAATTCTTACTCCTACTATTTCCATCTTGGTATATATTACACACCATGCATTTTCTAGCCCAGATCCTGCAATGACTTCCTTTCACACCAAGAATAAAACTCCATCTTCCCATCTTAAACTAAAAGGCTGAACATGATCCAGCTCTTCTACCCCTCTTCTTTCAGTACCACCCGCTTCTTTAATTCTGTTCCTTGAGTCTATCAAGCACATGCTACCCTCAAACCATTTTACGTACTGTTTCTTGTGCTTGGAATATTCTTTTTCTAGGTATGTGTAGGCTTGCTGTGCTATTCCTTACACATTTCTTTTCAAATGTCACCTTTTCAAAAGATAGTGAAAAAAAGAGATCTAAAATAAGAAACTCAATGAACATATCAGGATTTTCTCCTTCTCCACTTCTTTAATAAAATATTTAGCACTACTTGAATGCTAGTTTAAATATTAAAATAGTTTAAATTAATTGCATGCAATGAATATAATCATTAAAAATTTCAATTTTGTTTCACAGTTTCTAGGTGCAGGCATTTTTTCCTAAGCATTTTAGATGTTGTCAGTCATTTGCTTCCAACAAATTTCTGAGCTGGTTTTATCTTTATTCTGCAGATGAGAAAACTGACGCACAAGCAGGTAAGCAATTTTGCCAAGGCCACATGGCCATTTAGTGGCAGAACAAGGCTTCCAAACTTACTGGGCCACTTCTGAATTACTCAATGCTCCACATTGTCTCATACTGTTTCTTATAGAGGTAGGGGGAAGGGGATTAAGAACTTAAAATACACACACACACACACACACACACACACACACACACACCAAGAGACTGTCTTTAACCATCTCTACTGAGATATTTGTTTCATTGAAACTGAGGGCACTTCTAAAGTACCCCTCATTCCTTTCTACACATAAATCTCATGCTTTATTTTGTTTCTTTTAATAGTACCAATTCAAAGTTTCTTATTGTTCTTTCAATTAATGTATATGTAAAGTAGACTGTCTGCCTTTTATGTTTAGTTCTGTATAGAATTTTCATGTCAACTACAGGCAAACTTTCTCTGTTCTAAGGCTTATTTTTTTTTTCTTAAACCTACCACATGAACAAACTGAGCACACTGATTTTATGCTATTTCTTCATGTCTTCATTAACCACAATGGCCACATTTGAAAGGAAGGTTCTATGGGTCGCTCTTACAAACTGAACTGTGTCTCCCTCAAATTTCTTATGGTTTAGTCTTAACTGCCAATGTGATTGTATTTGGAGATAGGGGTCTAAAGGAAATACTTTAGGTTCAATAAGGTGATAATAAGGGGACCATAATCTGATAGGGCCAGTGTACTTATATGAACAGACAGAGACACAAAAGATTACTTTATGCATGCACAGGGAACAGACCATGTGATATCACAGAAAGAAGGCAGCCATCTACAATCCAGGAGAGGCCTTGCAATAATCTAGGTCTGCTGGCACTTTGATCTTGAACCTTTAGACTCCAGAAATATGAGAGGATAAACTTTTGTTATTTAAGCCACCCAGGCTGGGGTATTCTGTTATGGCAGCCTGAGCAGACTAAACAGTCTTATTGAAAAAAATTGTTGGACAGTGAGTTGCTAGACACCCTGGGAACCTCTATTAAGTAATCCTTACATATGTTGGTCCACTTTCTTTCTGAAAGGCCTGACGCCTTTTGAGATTTCAAAAATGAATAAATCATATTTCAATAATAATAGTTCACTTTGATATAGCAAATATAGGCACTTTTTATTGCCTACTAATATAAGCAAACAAATTATATTAGTACAAGTAATTGTGTCTTATCAAATGTCCCCTGGTATATATATATAGTTCCTTGAGATCCTATTTTAGTCAGTTTTTTGTTGTTGTTGTTGCTGCTGTGACCAAAGAATCTGAAAAAAAGAATTTTAGAGGAGGAAACATTTGGCAATCACAGTTTCAGAAGTCTCAGTCCACAGAAAGCTGACTCCACATCATGGCAGATGGGTATGGAAATAACTCAGAATATGGCCATCAGGAGCTCTGTTCACCAGGAACAAAATACATACCCAAAAGATACACCCCTCTCTGACCTCCTTTCTCCAGCTACACCTACTACCTGCCTATGCTTGCCACCTAGTTAATCTTATCAGTAAATTAATCTACCTGATTATATTGCACCATTCATAACCTAATAATTTGGCCTCTGAATGTTCTTGCATTATCTCACACATGAGCTTTGGGGAGACACTCTATATTTAAGCCATAATAGATTTATTTGTAGTTTGGTACATAGATGAAATGGTTGATTAACAAAGTCAAGAGTGTTTCTCAAGTTGAGCATCAAGTTATTTTTAAAGTACCACCAACTTATAATCATTCCTTTTCCTTCAGTTGTTACATTCATACTCTGATTTTTTTTTTTATCTCATGCTAATACTGGATTCTACAAGATGGTACCTAATAACTTTGGAAACATACTCTTGCGAATCATGAGTACAGTTTCCATCTCTATGAAGTTCTATTTGAATGGATTATACCTCTGTCATCCCCTCATTGATTTGTCATTTTAAAAATTTCCCAAAGAGCACAGTTTCCCAAGGATAGGGAAGAAAATATTATATTCAGGTTGCTGAATGAATTTGTTGGCAGAAATGATGGTTAATCTAATGATCCATTAAAACGTCATAAAAATAATTTGTAGACTACTCAGGGAGGATGTTAAAATATCCATATATGATTCAGAAAATATCTAATGTGGGTTACAGTTTAAAAGGATCTGTTTTGATTTTTCTCAAAAGAAATAAGTATTTTCACTTAAACCTACACTGTACGGTGGCTATTGAATTGAATTTATTCTTTTATTGACAAGAGGATTCTTTTACTCATTAAACTAACATGTTCTTAGTGCTTAATATCCATACTCATAATTCCTGCAAGCATTCTGTTTCAGCAGTATTATATTACTTGATAGCATTAGATAAGTGTTCCAAATGTAACATCAACATATACTACATAGCATGTGGCTCATTTTAAGGACATTTAGATTTGAAAGACACCTCACATCCTGATGTAATAAAATGTACTCCAAAATTACTACATAATATAACTAATAGAAAGTATATTCCCTGACTCCTAGAAGAAACCTGTAACACATTTCCCAAAACTGCCTTGGCAAAACTGCCTTTATGTGGCCAAGTTTATTCAAGTACACTTTCACTAAGATTCAGTATGGCAGTTCACCAAGGCCTTTATAAATAAATGCAGAGGAAAAATCATTATAGAACCTCCCTAGAGTCTGAGCTGGCCAGAGAAGAGATAACTCAACAAAAATATGGTTTAGATAATGTTTCTCTAGTGTGCTCTTTATATTTCTGCACTCTTTTCCCTTATAGAATCCATATCTGTCCTCTTGCTCTTGTCTTGTTCATTTCCTTTGTATAGATGAAATGGACTTGGAAACTCACTAGTATTTCAATTTGATTTGGAATATGTTCCCAAGAAGAATTTATGAGAACTTCTGGGTAGTAAGAGGAAATTATCGGTCCATTTTACTACCCTTGCTTTCAAGTTTGACATGAATATAAACTTGCAAGTGAAACTGAGAGGGGAAGTGAAATTGAATTGTCAAAAACAAGCAGGGGATAAGGGACATCCAAGCAGAATACTTTTGGGGAATTGTCCTCAGTATTGTATAGTTAGTTCTAGATTAAATGGAAAGCCAGTGGACCAACAATTGATCCTAATTAATAGCAGCTGGCTTGAGAACTGAATAGAGAAAAACTCCAAGACATACTTTTATAGTTCAATTATAACTCCTAAGAGCAAGGATCTGAGGCAAGGGTATACTACTTAGAATGATTATTCAGGGTTTGTGGTAGCTCTTGTTTAGAGACTATATTTGACCCAGCTATATATACCAGGTAAAAAGCTACAGAAAAAGAGAAAAGAGAAATAATGTGCCATGGAAAAAATGGAGATGCTGTCCATTCTCAGCTACCATACCACATGAGATGAATATAAAATAAAATTTCTTAATCAAAACAATTTGTTTTTCTGTGCTTGAAACCAATTAATATTTTGATGATCCATTTAAGCTGAATTTATTTTTCTATTCAAGTAGACTCAATCTTCTTGGGAAAATTTTATTCAATTGAAACTTATGCTTTTCCTGTTATCTTACTCTATTATAACAGAAGGGTCAAAGGTTTACACTAAGTCATTGAGTTAGTAGATAGTGTCTAGAAAAGTGCTTCTCAAATATTAATGCATATTTTAATCACTCAGTAT